>VMBQ01001081.1:3088-22779 GCA_007657795.1 Dreissena rostriformis | reverse complement strand
TTATAGCTTTGTCAAACACAACAAGTCCGAAAACTTCGGAGTGTCACCACTCAAGTCAGAAGGTATCACCCACACAAAACCTACTGACAAGGCCAACATCCTAAATAGACAGTTTGAATCTGTATTCTCTCGGCCCCAGCCCCTCAGCCTAAAGCAGGCCTGCAGCACCCTTATAAACAAGGTGAAGTCTCAAATGCCCTCAATAACTATAACAGAAGAAGGTGTGGATAAACTCTTGAGTGGTCTCTGCCCCAGTAAAGCATCCGGCCCAGACCAGATTTCACCACGGATCCTTAAAGAACTTCACAAAGAGATTTCACCCATCATTTGTAAGATATTCCAATTATCCCTTAGCTCAGGTATTGTTCCATCAGACTGGAAGAAAGCAACCATAGCCCCTGTGTTTAAGAACGGATCAAGGTCAAAACCAAGCAATAACAGACCCACATCACTTACATGTGTTGTCTCTAAACTGATGGAACACATAATTGTCTCAAACTTAATGCCCCACATTGATAAGCACCAGCTCCTTTCCCCTTTTCAACATGGATTTAGGTCAAAACATAGCTGCGAGACACAGCTGATTAGTTTTTCCCAAGAACTATTTGACTCTCTAGAAAATGGACAACAAACTGACGTAATTGTAATGGATTTCTCCAAAGCATTCGCTTAGGTCAATCACCACAAGCTTATCCACAAACTTTCCAAGCTTGGGGTGAACTTAGAGGTCACATCCTGGATTAGATCCTTCCTCGGTTACCGTACACAGAGAGTTGCGGTTGAGGGTCATATCTCGGATGAACTCCCAGTTATGTCTGGTGTCCCACAAGGGTCAGTCATAGGTCCCTGATCTTCCTTACATATATAAATGACCTCCCTGACAGTATAAAAAGTAAGGCTAGGTTATTTGCTGACGACACTGTAGTCTACCTCACAATCAAGTCCCAGTCCGATTCAGTACAACTCCAAAATGACCTCTACCAACTAGAACAATGGGAAAGAGATTGGGCAATGGAATTTAACCCTGACAATTGCGAGGTGTTACGTGTCACTAGAAAAAGAAACCCCATCATATTCCCCTACACCCTCCATAATACTGAATTAAAACCAACTGTCAATGCCAAGTACCTTGGGGTAACCCTAACAAAGGACTTAAACTGGTCAAAACACATTAATAATATATCCCTTAAGGCCGAAAACTCCCCCCATTTCATAAAGAGAAACGTTAGGACCCAGAATATCAAGGTTAGGGTAGCTGCCTTTACCACGTACGTACGCCCACAACTTGAATATTGTTCAGTTGTGTGGCATCCCTGGCAAAATCACTAGGCGGATAAACTAGAAGGGGTCCAACGAGCAGCAGCCCGGTATGTCATCAATGATTATGCATACACCAGTAGTGTCACCCTTATGTTACAGACCCTTCACTGGAACACCCTTGCCCACCGCCGCATGACCAACTCCCTCACAATGCTATACAAAATTCAACACCAGCTAGTCAACGTGGACCACTGTCACCTTACCCCTACAAGAAACTTAAACTTGTTAACCCCCCAATCACGCACCCAGTATCACATGACCTCCTTCTTTCCCCGAACTATAAGGTATTGGAACGGTCATCCATACCCGGTCAAATCAAGCCCCGATCTCGATTCCTTCAAAACGAGACTCGGGGAGGTTAAATTCTAAGTTGTAGCCCCTGATTTTATTTTTAACCTAACACTGCACTTCTGGTACATTCATACTTTACTGTATATATCTCAAATACTTTCTCTTTTAGATGCACTTTTTCACTGACTAACACTGGTTTCCCTGACAACGCGCCTCCCATTTATAATCATGATTGATTGCTCGGGAGTATACCGTAGATGTAGATGCTTATTATTTTCAGCCATTATTGTAGACATCGAATTTGTGAAATTATAACAATAGGGTAGCAACCACAATCTCCGAGGCTTGTGATATTTGATGTTTTTTTTTCACCAACATAATGTATCTTATGCACGGCGTGTCGGTGGAACGATAGAATATATGGAATTTCTTGAAAACTCCAAATTTCGCTGCCATGTTATAAAACAGGACTTATTTTACTGTCAAATAGTTTAAAGAAGACTGAATTAGATAGTTTACCATATTTATACAAGGACGATAATATGCCATTCAAGGCATGCTTCCCCTAAGTTGCATTTTCATGAGCCATTTTAATTAATGAAAGAGAAGGAATGAAGAAGACACCATCGAAGGTGAAGGACTGAATAAAGTCAATTAAAGTACCCGCATAAATCCAGCGTTCATTAATGGCTAGTTTTCCCTCTTTTCTGAAGATCATATTTTTTATTTTTCGAATCCGAATTACAATACTAACTAAAAACTGGCCATTCTGGTGGAAGTCGGCCCAAAGAACCTCGTCGGGTAATCGAGATCTAACCTTAAAGTTTAAGTAATTTTATTTCAACTTTTCATTTTTAACATGACTTACAAAGGTGTGCAACATTTATCTTTAATGTTGCGACATATATCGGCAGTTGAAATGTTTGCGATATTTATCGTTAAAGTTGCGACATATATCGTCAGTAGGATGTGCGACATTTATCTTCCTTGCGACATTTATCGTGAGCGTTGCGTCAAATCTCGTAGCCTGCGACTGATAACGGCGATGCGACATTTAACGGCGCTACAAAGTCTTGTAAAATGTTAAAAACAGTCTAAACGCATAACATAGAAACAATATTTGTTGGTTTTGTTAGATTATCGATTTTAATCCAATCGTGATCACAGAAATAAATTTTATTTTGCATCGTTTGAGCACGGCGAATAAGACGAAAATTATTTTCTCCTATCAATGTAGATCCGATAGGATAGCGTTTTCCCCGTGCACGAGTAAATCTGTTAAGTCATTCAGCGTTGGGATTGACTGACCGATACACACGTCAATTTTTGCACTGTGTAATCTTGCAATTTGAACATAACCACGTGGTCTAGCGATGATTGTTCTGTTCAGGAAAAAATGGACAAGCATAGTTTAGTTAGGGAACTTTTTAGTAGAAGCGCGTGAGCAGAGTATAGGATCAACAGAACCAAGACGATAGCAGTCAGGTATAAAAAGGCACTTAAAAAGTAAAAGAAACGTTTCAAGCCTTCAGCTATCGTCACTTCCGGAAGCTTGCCATTTTGCGGAAACACTACTTTAAGGGAAATGCAAGAGACGGAAATGGTCCCTGTTTCGCTTGTGGTAAAACCACACACTTAAGGCGCAACTGCCTGCACACCCGGCGATTCCCGCGGCCTGACGTCGCTACCAAACAGTAGCCTCAGCTCGTAAAATCCCGTAACAACAGACATAGATTTAAAAGATGAGTATTTATTGTTTACTGGTAACTTTGCTTGAAGTCAGCGACGACAATATTGGGTACGAACAAGGCCAGAAAGAAATACTTGTTAAAAGCCGATTGAAAGATCATGTTCACTTTTGAAAAGATATTTGAGCTTACTGATTAATTTTGGACACTATTTAAATGGACATCAAATTCCGTTCAAAAAGATTGTTGGATGATTAAGTTTGATATTACGCCTGCATATCATTTTGTGGATTTTGTTCAGCCTCACACATATTATTTAGGTTTGCCTGGGAAGATTGACCAGATGATGACATTGGCACCGTAAAGACATGCAATAAAACAGTAATTATGTCACTGGAAATTAAGTCAGATTTGTTGTTATTCGACTTGGTGCCCAAAGTTGAAAAATCATGCTGGAAGATTATTTAAAAACGTTGAACTATGTCTGTATGCTACAAAATTGCTAGTTTTTTGGGACAAATTATATCTTTGTGTATAAATTTCGGAACTGTCTCTCAAATTATGACTATGAGTTTAATATAGACATAATTAAAATTTGTAACTCTTACAGTAATTTGTCTGATGAAAGTAAGTTTCAACTTTCGCATTATAAAGAACATGTTCAAAGTTTGAATGTTAGATCATTGGCAGTCAGTCATGGCTGTAATTTAATTCTTTATAGTGACGCTAGCAGCATTGGTTGAGCAGGGTATGAGGTTGAAATGCCCAGCGGTATAGTGCATTATACGTGGTCGCCGTCGGAGGCGGCAAAATCTTCCACATGTAGAAAAATGTGTGCTGTTAACAGAGTACTGTTGTCGCTTCAGCATGTGGGTTTTTTTAATGTGTGTACTTAAGTTGAACTTTAAAGGAACATGCATTTTGTATCTATATATGTTCTTTCAGAGTCTTGCACATGATATAAACGCGCTCCAAACTATCTTGGAGGGAGGGGTTTCATTGCTGCCTGAGTTACTGAAAGAAGCGAGAACTATTAAATCGTCATGCGTTATTTACCGAGGGAGGTAATTGCGGTTATCATAATAACCATATCATGATAAAGGCGCTTGCCTAAATGACAAAATTCTGTTTTAAAGCCCAAGATGCAAGGAAGGGAGATTACTCGTGAATGAGTTTGCGCTGAGTCGTACAACGGTGATGGCGCTTGCCTTTATAGCAGCCACAGTGGCTCTTGTTACACACGGACATAACAAAATCCGTACAATCCATCCGTGAGATATTCTAATTGAATATCATTTCCAGAACTTCAATAAAACGACCTGTGCGGTCCAATACCACCCTCCTCTGCCATTTTGGCAGGCTAAGAGTAGCCTCAAAAAGAGATTCAACTTCCATCTCTTCCAAATTAGAGATGATTGTTGCCTCTCCCTCGGGGCTAGCGTCGACCGCAGCATCCTCACTGTATTTATACCGTTATGCTTAATTGTTATTATTACCTTTATGTTGGTAGACCCCTGTTGGTCAATCGTAGTTGAACACAAATCAACAAGCGCAGGTATATGCATGCTAACATTACATATTTTTATATGATAGATGTTTATTTCTTGAAAAAGACTGATGGCTGCAAATGACAACTAGAAATGGCGCGGCAGATACCGACGCGTATCCCCACGCCGCACGTTTTGTCAAAAGTGAAGTTCAGTACCAATTAGAAGTGAATCGCTGTAGAAATGAAGAAGTTATAGTAAAAGGCAATGTTGGGTGGGTGTGGCCTATGTGGGCGGGGCCATGGGGTGGGTAATGTGGACATGGATGGTCGAGATAGATCGTGTTGTCATAAGAGATGTTCAGTATTAATTTGAAGTCAATTGGTGAAAACACGAAGAAGTTATGTTAAAACAAAATTTTGGGTGGGCGTGGTCTTTGTGGGCGGGGCGCCCCAGTGTTGGTTTGATTGACCGTAGCTTTAATAATTTGTGTTATCTTTATTGATATTTTGTATCTGTTGCACTGTATTACATAGGCCATCGGTAACTTTATTTACCACGATAATTATATTTGGCTTGTACATAGCTCTTATTCGAAATTGACGAGCCGAAAGATGCCGCCAATCTGAGTTAAGCCAGCTGTTCACGAGTCGCCATAAGTTCATTATACATAATTACATTAACATGTTACATTACTCGTTAACATTTAAACAGGTTGGTTGACATGTGTAACGGTTAAAGGGACAATTATAGGTTAAGTAAAGACCCTCACGACAATAAATATCGTTGTTCAATATTAAATTTTAACGCGTTTTTCTTTAGAAATACGTTCCCAGAGATCAATTAGAAAGTTCTTTTAAGTATATTTGAAAATGTGGGACTTACTATTTTACCGCGTGTTCGCATTTATGTAATAGATATTGTTTCGAAACTATATAGATTAAAAAAATGTTTCTTGCAAATATTGTTGGGGTTGAATCGGAACAATATTGTTAAATTAAGGGATGCAACAGGTTGTCGTATAAACCTGCATATCGATCGGTTAACCGGTTAAAGGATTAACCGGATTTTGTTTTCTTAAAATGCATTTAATGGATCATACTAAATTCCCGCGCTAGACGTAAAGACATTTAACTCAAACGCCCACTGAACATAACAAACCACGCCTAAGCCAGTAAATGATAACGTGTCAACCAAGAAAGCAACAAGCAATATCCAATAACTGAAAGCTACCTTAGAGCGTAAAGTAACCTTAACAAACCATTATTTTTATCATGGTGACTCGATCGGTCTCTGTTTTTTTCTCAGCCCGCATTTAAAATGCTTTTCAATTCTAATATGCACACAATAACGCGTGGTTTGTAATTTCTGCGTTGTTTCAAATATTGTATTATTGGAAGCCTTACTTATGGTACAATTTTTACTATAACGATAGTGTCTATTATACGCGTTGTTTATGATAATTGTTTTTTTGTCAGCAAATATGTATCCTAAGTAATCGCTTAAAGAAAAATAATTATTTGTAGCGTCCGATCTGCCTGCCTATTATATGTACTCTCAATACATAGGTACATGGTCCTCAACCTATATCAGCCGCGCTCTGCGAAAAGGGGGTTTAGTGCATGTACGTAAAGTGTCGTCCCAGAATAGCCTGTGCAGTCCACACAGGCGAATCAAGGACGACACTTTCCGCCTAAACATGATTTTTGATTTCTTCAAACGTAAACTATCATAACAGCTGAAAATGTCGTCCCTGATTAGCCTGTGCAGACTGCATATGCTAATCTGGGACGACATTTTATGCGCATGCATTAAACCCCCTTTTCACAGAGCGTGACCCATATCCATAAAATTGATAACTTGGTTGCAAGTCCGTGAGCATTTATGTTATATAAACACCTCTTATGTGATATTTAATTGTGAAAGTTCAGAATTCTGCAGTTTTTCCCAATTACTTATGTTCAAGAAAGATGAGTATTAAAGGAAACACGCAGTTACATGTTTTAGGCTATGACGTCGCTTTTGCTTTTACAGCTTTGACAAAAAAGCTTTTATCACTGCTGTCAACTACTGTCTGTGTCGTAAGTTTAAATAAATACTCCAAAATATTTTAGTAATACTAAGATTACAGACAATGACCTTGACATTGTTTTCTTGACAGATTATCGAGTGACCTTGACCTTCACCCATATGGACACTGGACACTGAGAATTCCAGGAACTGTCAGGCAGACTACGTCCTAGTACGAGATGCTATTGACGAAGGGACCCCTGTGTTTGTTTTTATTAAAATAGCAATGTTAACAGCTTTTGAACACCCCTCACTTCAGACTTGATAACTGAATGTATATAAATGATAAGATAGCCAACTTATTATACCACATTCGCACATACGCGAAGATCGTCAACAAGCCGCGAAAGACGTGCAGCGAGTTTAAAGTGTATAGGTACATTGGAACATTATATGGTTGAATAAGTATTTTAAGTTATAAATCAATTAAAATGGAAAACGGACACATGTACGCGTTATGCAGTTCATGTGGACAAGACGCACGGTTCAGCTGCAATGGATGTAAAAGAATGATAAGTAGGGACTGCAAATTCTGCCCGCGTTGTGGTCAACAACGTGACCTTAAATATTGTGCGAGTTGTAAAAATGAAATTAGTATTGTGGACAAATTTTGTTGCACATGTGGTGTTCCTGTTGATGAATTAATGAGAAGTGGAAACGGTCAACTAGACAATGAAGAAGACGGTTCTCTTACAAGTAGGTGCATAGCATTAAACAATTCTATTTTTTATAAATGAATGAATACATTAATAAACAAGTAAATAAATAAGTGATTAAAAAAATAATAACAAAATGAATTAAAATAAACAAATAAATAAATAATAAATAAAAACATATTTTTGTTTGACAGATGCTCATGCCGGTTCATCTCAAGTGAGGGCGACAAAAATTGCACTCATAGGTGACTCTGGAACGGGGAAATCGTCCTTTATCAATGCTGTAATGGGGCTAGATGGGGATGATGTTAATGCAGCTCCAGTTGGACCAACCAGGACGACCACCGCTACGCAAAGATATCAACCCCCGGATCACATAGATCTAGAATTATGGGATCATCCTGGGTATAAATTTGTTTCGCGTAGCGAATATCTTACATCAGTTGGCATCGAAGAGTTTGACATCGTCATTTTGACCTTCCACTCTAGAGTTAAGAAAACCGATATTGAATTGGCAAAATATATTTTGAAATTGAAGAAACAAGTCTTTTTCGTTCGAACAAATATTGATATTGATATCAGTAAAGATAAGAATGTAACCAACAAAAGGCACGATCCTGCCAAAGTACTTGAGCAAATTCGAAATGATGCTATTAGACAAGTTAAAGACGCAAACATACATGATTCTGAGATTTTTCTTATTGACAATTATTCTCCTAAAGAATTTGACTTTGAAAGGCTAATACAACGACTTTTAAGTTCGATACAAATATGGAATTTTAAATGTCCAAACATTATTTCATAACCAAACAGATCATAAGTTTTGAAAAATCATCTGATTTAAAACTTTTCCTAATCAGTTAGAAAAATAATTAGTCATTATCTGAAAATTACCTCGAACTTATACGTAAGGGGTATTGTATAATTAAAGCACAAATGTTAATTCAAAGAAGTGTACATTATGTATATTAAATGCGGAACAAATACTTGTGGTGTATGTAATTTTCAGAGAACATTTTACACTTAAATCTTTAGTTTGTTTAAGAATCAAAATTTTTACTAACGCATGGACATTGCATTTGAAACATTGTTAAACTTGTTGAACATTTCTTCTTAAGTGTGTAATTTTCATATTGGTAACGTTTCTTATTTTTGTCTCGTTGATTCTCATTCGTCATTTAATTTGATTATTATAAGTAATGTTTAACTGAACACTGACACAGGCTGTTTTATACTGAGCATACTTGAATATTGTGCCTTCTAGGCTGAGCCACAACAGGGTAATTGTAAAACCTGATTTATATTAAAATTTCAGTTAGTGCTTTTAGCACTTTCTCTCTGTTTACCACAAAGGAGGTAATATAAGTGTTCCAATTAAGACGAAGACCACTCGTTCTGCTTTTAGTCGAATCAACCATTTATTTAATGCTTTCCGGTGGTTTATAGATAAATATCAGTGACTTAAAACTGATAATTTCACTGTTTCAAACAATGAAAATTATCAGTGAAAATGATCGATAAATTTAACTGTTTACTGTGAAATGACGTCATAATTTTGACGAAATGACGTCATTATTTTGACGAAATGACGTCATTATCCCAACGACATTCTTTAGTTAAACTTTAGTTAAACTCTTTAACAATTTATATAAACTGTGAAAAAAGCATGAAATAAAAGGAAAATTTGT
Source organism: Dreissena rostriformis (assembly GCA_007657795.1). Classification (NCBI taxonomy): domain Eukaryota; kingdom Metazoa; phylum Mollusca; class Bivalvia; order Myida; family Dreissenidae; genus Dreissena; species Dreissena rostriformis. The sequence goes on along the minus strand of VMBQ01001081.1, from coordinate 13,579 downwards.
TGGATTCGGTGGAATATCGATTTTAATTCACTTGTGATCATAGAAAATATATATTTTCACTCGTGGCGCATATTTTACATGCATTGAATTCATTTAATCCTTCATCAGAAAGTGGTGATTATGTTGCCTTCGTGATTACTTTACCAAAGAATAATGGAATTGCTATTTAATGTAAATTATATTGTCTTTTATTTGTTGTTAATTTAATTAAAATTCTGTAATTTTAATGATTTGTTTTGTGTAAGTGTGTTTTGCGATTGATACTGGGCTTTTTTTACGTTAATCCCGCTTTTCAATGAGTTTAAACCCCATATTCTTTGCTTTGATTGTTTTAAGGTGGTGACTCCGACTTTGATCCATGTTTAATATATTAATGTTTATGACATATAGAACATAAGCATTATTTACATACACATTTGATGTTTGCCTATTTTTTTTTAATTATATAATTACTAATAGGCTGTTGTATCAGCACTGATCTATCGTTGTATTGAGTAATATTATGTGTTATAATATTATTTTTTCCGCCAAACGACGTAACGTTATTGTATGAAGTTGCGGCACTTCCTATGTTTTTGTTTATATTGATACTGCTGATGAAGGCTATGGCCGAAACATGTTTAGTACTTAAGACATTTTAATAAACAAAAGTAACGTGTGTGTACGGTATATTTTATTAAATTTTCCATGTTTAATATACACTTTTGCGAAATATAGTTCAGAGTTGTAATTGTTCATTGGTATTGAATACACTCAACAGTTTAATGTTCCTCTTTGACATAATTTTCGGTATTTTTTTTTTAAACACAACCTTTTCGTTCAAATGTTTGTTGCTACAAATTTGTTTTATTTATGTACCTTATGAAACTGAATGCAAATAAAAAAAATACAGTTATCACAACTTTATTTATTAGAATATTTGTTGCCTAAGACTTTTTTATTCCGCGACACAAAACTATTAAAATTCTAGACTAGTGTGTGGAATAAGGCACATTTTAAATGCTTAACGAACGACATGGCCTTTTTGGAACATTACAATACTGGTTTCAGGCTGTTTTGACCCGATCTTTTTCAGATAGAATTTTTATAAATACTCGCTGATTGTCTTCCAAAAATAATAATAATACATCGTGTCGGGATTTTGCACAAGTTGAAGACTACATGGATGATTAAATTATTATCCCAACGCGTTTAAAAATCGTGGGGATATTGTGGTTATCTCCGCCGTCTGTTCGTCCGTCCTGGCCACTATCTCCTCCTACACTATTAGCACTAGACCTTTGAAATTTACACACATGGTAGCTTTGAGCATATGTTCAACGGTGCACTATTTGGAATTTTGATCTAAACCCTGGGTAAAAAATTATGGGGGTGGGGCCGGATTTTCACTCTTTGTTTTACGAAGATCTCTGACCCGGCCCCATCCCAATCCCTATAACTTTTGACCAAGGGGTTAAATAAAAATTCCAAATAGTGCACAGTCGCACATATGCGCATAGCTACCCTGTGTGTAAGTTTCAAGGTTCTAGTGCTAATAGTGTAGGAGGAGATAGTGGCCAATGGAGGTTGGGGTGGGACCGGGTCAGAGATTTTCACTCATTTTTTTTAGGTTATTTTACATTAACTTCTTCATTTCTACACCGTTATACTTCAAATTGATACTGAACATCTTTTATGACAATAAGATCTATCTCAACTTGAAGTGGCGCGGCAGAGGGCGACGCGTATCCCCAGGCCGCATAGTTGTTATATTAAAAGGCAATTTTCGGTGGGCAAGGCCTATGTTGGTGGGGCCAAGGGGTGGGTAATGTGGACATGGCTGGTCGAAATAGACTGTGTTGTCATAAGACATATTCAGTATTAATTTGAAGTCAATTGGTGAATAAATGAAGAAGTTATGTTAAAACAAAATTTTGGGTACTAAACAAAATTTGGGAACGAAAATTTTGGGTACGAAAAAATTATGAAAACAAAATAAATGTGTGTACGAAAAAAAATTGGGTAAGAAAAAACAATTGGGTAGGAAAAAAAATTTGGGTACGCAAAAAATTTAGGTACGAAAAAAAAAATGGGTACGAAACAAAATGTGGGTTCGAACAAAAATTTGGGTACGAAAAAAAATGTGGGTACGAAAAAAAAAATGGGTACGAACAAAAAATGGGTACGAATACAAAATTGGGTACGAACAAATTTGGGAACGAAAAAATTATGCCAAAAAAAAAAAATGGGTATGAAAAACAAATTTGGTACGAAACAAAAATTGGGTACGAAAAAAATGTTGGGTACTACGAAAAAAAATTTGGGTACAACAAAAATTTGGGTACGAAAAAAAATTGTGTACAAAAAAAATTGAGTACGAAAAATTTTGGGTACGAAAAAAAATTGGGGTACGGGGAAGTAGTACCCGTGGACCTCTCGATGAATTTGAAAGAGGACGGGAACCAAGCTGCCTTTACCTTTATCAATGGCCCTGGGGTGGTTAATGTGGATGTGGATGGTCGAGATAGACCGAGTTGTCATAAGAGATGTTCATTATTAATTTGAAGTCAATTGGTGAATAAATGAAGAAGTTATGTTAAAACAAAATTTTGGGTGGGCGTGGTCGGACATTATCTATTTCCTACACTATAAGCACAAGAACCTTGAAACTTACACACATGGTAGCTATGAGCATATGTACGACGGTGCACTATTTAGAATTTTGATTTGACCCCTGGGTCAAAAGTTATTATCATGTGCGTCGCATGTGGTTAGTTAAATGAGTTCTTTTTTACCCATTTTACCCATTTATCTACCCATAACTTTTGACCCAGGGGTCAGATCATAATAGTGCACCGTCGCACATATGCTCATAGCTACCATGTGTGTAAGTTTCAAGGTTGTAGTGCTAATAGTGTAGGAGGAGATAGTGTCCAGGACAGACGGACAGAAAGCGGAGATCAATACAATATCCCCACGCTTTGAAAAGCGGGATAACTATGCATGGCCCCATTACCAACCCTGGGGCGCCCCGCCCCGAGTATCCTCCTCAGTATGCATATCCTGACAAGACTGTGCGGATGCGCAGGCTGGGCTGTAGCTACCCTGCACCATATTGCATAAGACAAATTTGCGCATTACGCGGGTCTTTAACATTCTCACTGCGTCTTGTAAATGGAACATCAAACCACTATATTTTCCGATTGAAAATTAAAGTCACACTTTGTTATTTATAGCAAACTGGCAAATGTCGGTAGCCTATTCTGGCTTGTAGAAAATATTTTCAGACAGACTGAACGCGTATGCCACAAATGTGTGGCGAGGTAATTAAACGATTTCCCTTCTATCATGGGCACTATACTATTTCAGTGGTTTTGTCTCACAATACAATACAAAAGGCATTTACCGATAGGTTTTCATTCATTTTTTTTCGAATATTCGTGTTATTTGATATCATGATAACAATACTGTGATATCAACATAAAGCGTTTATTGATAGTACATTCCGTCTTCCCCTGACGATTTACTGACACAGCACTGGCCCTGAAAGGCTTGAGGAATGGGGTTTTAACTTACCGGTATTGCGTAATTGTTACTGGGTCAAAATGTGTGGAAATGTTTCGTAAGAACAAGAGAGAGTAGTTCGCATTTCCCTACACTGATCAGTGTTATATCATATACTACAAAGACGCGATGATGGTGCTTATGTTCTGGGGGATTATGCTCAAATCAGCCAATGGAAAGAATGGAGTGTATTCTTTTGGGTCTGCTGGCGTTGTGTAAAGATCAACTAAGTGAAAACTGGGTTAAACAGCTACGCCAAAAAAGGAAACAAAGATTATAGAATACAAATTATTAAAAAGAAAGACAGAGTTGGAGAAAACTTTCCAGATGACAACATTGAAGAACTAGACAATTTAAATATGAAACAAACAATACACAGAGCTAACATTTAAAACGCTGTGTGATAAGATCAAAATTTCAGAGGACAATGTGAAAAGCAATCTATGTATGTTTGCACCCTAGCAAAACAGTAATGCAATAATACAAACAATATATTAACTTAAAATGAAGATGAAAGTGAAATAACTGACCAAACTGAAATTGTACATACACTAGCATCTTATTATCGGTCTCTTCATAAGCAAACAACACACATTTAGTAGTGAAGATTTTAATAACTTTGTAAAAGGAATAAATGTTCCGAAATTGAAACAAAGTGAGACTAATTCAAGCGAAGATTTCATAGCTATAGAGAAAGTTTCAACAGTTACAAAAACTATCAAATAATAAAAGTCCCGGCAGTTCTGGCTTTGATGCAGATTTTTATAAATAAGTTCTAGAACAAAAATTGAGGCTGTTGTTTTTGGATCTCTAAATGAGGCTTTTAATTGTTAAAATTGTAACATACTGCATAGAAAAGAACACTTACGATTGTCAACATGTGATTAAGTTGCCCGCAATCACTATCGGCAATGGTGGTCGATGACACTTCCGTGCTGGCTTCAAAATAACGCATACCATGTATGTACGTCAATCTAGTCTCGGAGAATACATAAGTAATTGGTCTCCTGAAAGTAGAGGCATGCTTACAACTGGGTTCATTCTGTTTTAATTATAGATCGTGAAAGGATAACATGGGTACTTGATGCTTGTTTTCGTGTATGCGCACTTACCAGATAGTGAATACGCCCGTATATCCGGTTTAACAAGTAAGTTGGACCCATTAATTTGACATGTTAATGTAACGATACATGTATGTAAGCAGAGCTACTTTGCCAATCAAGAGAAGAAGGATCTACCCCACCCCCTGTTAAAGTTAAAGTTGCGGTTTATAGTCTGCTTCGATATGCATCTTCAGCCGACTTCGACATTAACCCCCCGATCACTGGGATTTAAGTCGTCCGTTTACATATGGCGCACCAGGCAGCCACGGCACATTGACTTATTTCCCTCACAGGTACTCATTTATTCACCTGGGTGGAGAGGAGCAAGCGTTGGATTAATTTTTTGCTCAGAACAATCCAGTGCCCCGAGTGGGATTCGAACCAGGGACCTCTCGACCCCTAGACCAGCATCCTACCACTAGACCACTGGAGGTCACTTGATATGGAACCGCACAGGTCGTTTTGTTGAAGTTCTGGAAATATTATTAGTTCATTGGAGATATTGTGTGGACTTGAAAAACGCTATGATCATGATACAATACAATGAAATGAACTACTATTTGCGTTATCTTGTATGTGTAACGACGGTACAAAATGTATCTATAAAACAACCTCAAGGTATCATAAACTATATTCCAAAGGTGATAAATCTGGGCTTTTTATGCAAAAAATGGCGCTCAGTTTCTTTTTTAATACTGTTTATAAAATTGCATCGGTATTAATAGCTAATATATAAATATTATTTATGGATATGTAAATTCAAAACGACCAGACTGGTTTCATTAAAGGGAGATGAATGGGAGAAAATACTAGGTAAATTAATGGCATTATACAGAAGAAAATGAGATCCCATGTGTACTTCTCCTTTAATACTTCGAGAAAATGCGAATCATTTGCGTAGTCCTTTGTACAGAATTCCCTTTCTTTTTTTCAATTTCAGTCCAGGCATATAGAGTTGGTTTCATGTTTTATATAAAGATCTTTCGTTCTTTAATTTCGTTCTTCCAGACATAAAGCGTTGGTTTAATGTTTTATGTGGTTACTTATCTATGTTGTCCTTATTTAAAGGGGCTTCAGAGAAGGAGAACCCCTCTCATGTTATATTGTATCCCCTGCGCTAAACGTGTGTCACTTGTATTGACAGATAACACGAATATAAAAAGTATAACAAATCGCGAAATTTAACATAAATTGTTCCAGTTTTCGGACGATACTAATATTTTATAAGACGGTACTGAACAATCCTTAAACGAGACTGTTATATAGGATTTCGCAAATATTTTGTGTCTTAATGTAATTTTTTATAAAACAAATGTTGTATGGATTGGCATCACAAAAAAGCACAACTAAAGTAGTATTTTCACCGATTGGAAACAGTGTAATTGTGAAAAAACCGGATTATGTCAATTATTCAATCACTTCTTGATATCACTGCCTAACCCTCCCAATACAAGTTTAAATTTAATATAATCTTCTTCTTCTTCTTCTTCTTCTTCTTCTTCTTCTTCTTCTTATTATTATTATTATTATTATAATTATTATTTTTATTATTATTGGGATTTATAAATAAAATTTATATAACTACGTGTCTGAAAATTGAGCAACTCGTGGATTTAACAAATAGCAGGAAGATACCACAAAAAAGTACATTTGAAGTGTTAAAGTTGATGAAGTTTTTCGTATTAAAAGAAATTGTTCTTCTATTTTCGCGATGCAAATTTTGTAAATTTGAAACTTGAGCTTGAACGATCTGGATATTGTTCGTGAACTCTTATCAGTTTACCAGTTTACCTTTTAGCGTGACTGTGCCATTTACCAGTGAATCGGTTTAAAATCCGATTGCGCCTTCTCCAGTTCGCATAATTATCGGCCAATAATCGGACAATTTTCTCGAGCTCGAATATATCTAATGCTGATGTGGTTTTTGTGCATACAAAATACTGTTATAAAATCTGCTTAAGAAAACTGTATGTGAACGGTTATTAATGGCCATATACGGAGTTCGTTGAGATGACCAGAAAAAAAGCGGACCAAGGAAGAAGCGTCTCCGAATAGTGTGAGAGGAAAACCTGATAAACTACACAAAATGGCATCCACAACGTCCGCACCGACAACCCCAGCTCCGCATGATACATCTTCTGGACCGGGCCCTTATTTTCCTCCACACTTACAAGTTATCGCAAGTCAGTTGACACCAACGCAAAGTTGCCAGTACCCATACCCATCACCTGCTACGCCCCATAGCGGCGGAACTGCATACTCACCAGCGGGTTCCCAACTGAACCAGGTACCTCCTACCCAAATTGATGCAACAAATTGATGCAAACACGATTCATTCCATACTTGTTTCATTGCATTCAATCGAAGAAGAACAAAGAAACATTCAATTACAATTAAATAAACTGGATAAATTCGAAATTGACGTTCAAACCATCTCGTGCAAAGTGACACAAGTAAAAGCAAAAGTTATAACACTTGAAATGAAGCTTACAAATACTGAAACAAAATTATCTGAACTTAAAACAAGTAGAACATTTGATAGTGAAACATACGATGATGACCGCGCTACGCAACAAGATCTACTTACAGCATTAAAAATGTGAAGAGTGAAAATCCCAGTTGTCGGAAAACCTGTCAGACCTGCGAGCGCGATTTATGCGCGACAACTTGCTCTTTTTGTAATTTTGAAGAAGAGAAGTCCTTTGAAGCAAGAAAATCTTAAAACTGTTTGAACAAAATATATCAATTTTGCGAACAGCAATTGCACATAGATAACCCGGTAAACACAATAAAAATCGATCGAGCGCATCGGGTCGGTCATTTCGACAAACTTGAAATCAGAAATAAAATATTCGAACTTTCTTCTGCCAGCAACTCCCGTGTTAGTGACCAGTTCCCCAAGACTATACAAGAGCGCCGACGAAAACTCGTGCCATACCTGATACAAGCCCAAAAGGACGGCAAGCAGGCGTCGCTTTCGTAAGACACGCTGTACGTCGATCGTATAAAGTACACACATGATCACCCACCGCCCGGGCCTGTACTGGAAATGCCAAACCAATGACCGCGGAACAACATTCGTCGCGACACCGGAAGTCGCGGCACTAATCAACCCTGTACCAATAAGGAAATCGATCAGAAGCAGCTACGAATGTGTTCGTGGAATGTTCAGGGACTTTTATAGAAATTAAATGATAGTGACTTTTTAAATTGTTTTAATTCTTATGACATTCTTATTCTCACGGAAACTTGGAACTCTGTCTTTTTGTTTGTAATGCTTACTGTACCAGATTGCTCCACTTATGTTGTTTTCCCACACCCGACATTTTGCTCTTATTTAAAGGTCCCCATTATGTTGATAGTTTTACTTAGTGTGTATCTTTACCCACATAGATGATTGACATAATGCAATATCGATCAACCATTGGGGGCTTTTATTTACGTTTGCAGCGATATCTTACAACTTACATTAAACGTATGCATCAATGGAAATACTTGTATCGTAACATAATAACATCTATTTTCAGTGTTACATCAAAGAGTTTGCATCTGTTCAGGGGGGCGTTATATTTATGCCTTGTACGCATGGTTTCTTTTTTTATACGTGCTAGAAGAAGTACACAAAGTATACAATTATCAGCACCGTCCTTTCATACTGGGCCATCTCATGTAACCCCTCGAGAAGGCAGCCTGTCAATTTTTCATCAAAACATAAGAAGTATTCGAAACAAGTTTGAATATATTCGGGACAATTTCTTCGATTTCGACATAATATGCTTTACAGAAACGAAACTGTCAGGTGACATCATTAACGAAAGTCTATCATTAGAAGGTCATGATTGCATTTTTCGAAAAGATAATACTAATCATTCAGGGGGCTTATTGACGTATGTTTCGTCATTATTTAGACCCACACGATAATTAAACCTAGAAATAATTCTACCAGAATCTATATGGATAAGAATTTTCGACCACTCCAAGTCCTTTTTAATTTGTAATGTGTATCGTTCTCCTAATACTGCTTCTGAATCTTGGGATCGATTTGAAACCTGCCTTGATCAAGCATTTGACCTTTGTAACAATATAATTATTGTTGGCGATATTAACGAAAACCAATTAAATCCCTCCAACCACAAATTTAAAGATATTCTTTGTTTAAATAACTTATCTAACGTTATTAACGAACCAACCAGAGTGACCGATTGTTCTAGTACACTAATAGACCCCATTGCTATAACAAACACATTGCAGCATTTACATTCAGGAATTTTTGAAACTGATAAATCAATTAGTGATCATTTTGGTACATACATATATATCAATATTGACTTACCCAAAAATGCTCCTTACAAAAGAAAAATATGGCGCTACCAGTATGCGAATTTTAGAGAGCTTAATGCTGCAATAACGTCTTATGACTGGTCCTTTTTACACACGGGTGATCTAAACCAAATTGTACTCAGTTTTACCAATGTATTTCTTCAATTAGCTTCCCAGTTTATTCCATCTTCCGATGTCACTATTCGACCAAACGATCGTCCTTGGTATAACTCATCAATACGTAAAACATCCCGCCATAGGGACAGACAAAAGCGTGTTGCTATCAAATCTGGTAAAATTTCTGATTGGTCAGCATATAAACATCTAAGAAACAAAGTCAATAATATGAAAAAACATGCTAAAGAATGCTTCTTCAATACTCTTGAAATTGGGCTTGCCGATTGTAGAAAATCTAATCCACGCCAATATTGGAAAACGGTAAAAATGTTAGTTAAAGAAAATGCAAATAGTTTTAATAGTATCCCTCCGCTGGTGAACCCAGATGAATCGTATTCGGTGACTGATATTGAAAAAGCCAATACATTAAACAATTATTTTGTATCCATATCTACAATTGATGAACGCGATCATGACGTACCACAATTACACCGAAAAACACGTAACACGTTTGACGACATTTTTATTTCTGAACAAGATGTAATCGATGTTCTATGCAACTTAGACATTAAAAAAGCTAATGGTCCTGATGGTATTAGTCATAAACTATTAAAAGAAACATCCAAATCAATAAGTAAGCCACTATCAATTATTTTTAACAGATCAATACATGAAAACTTATTTCCATCCTTCTGGAAAGAAGCAAACGTTATGCCTCTCTTTAAAAAAGGTGAAAAGTTCATTCCTTCGAATTATCGACCTATTTCTCTTATAAGCTGTGTTGGAAAAGTATTCGAGAGGGTTGTTTTCAAATACCTCTACAACTACCTACACACAAATCAACTTATATACAAGAATCAGTCAGGTTTCTTACCAGGTCATTCTACTGTTTACCAACTAATTGACATGTATAACCAAATATGTAAATCGTTTGATGAAAAACAATCTACCTGTATCGTTTATTGCGACATAAGTAAAGCCTTCGACCGGGTTTGGCACAAAGGTCTTATACATAAATTGAAAGAACTTGGGTTTTCAGGAAATATCATTGCGTGGATATCCAGCTACTTGTCCAATAGATCTCAGAAAGTTTTTATCGGCTCTTCGTTTTCACGATTATTAAATATTAATGCAGGCGTTCCACAAGGCTCTGTATTAGGGCCTCTTCTTTTTTTAATTTATGTTAATGATATCTCTGAATCACTTCTTAGCATAAGTCGCCTTTTTGCTGACGACACTTCACTATCTGTTTCCTCAAATGACACCGTAATTATTGAGAGTGTTTTAAATCATGACCTAGACTGTATAAACCAATGGGCAAAGAAATGGCTCGTCGAGTTTAATCCCTCGAAAACGGAAGTAATGTTTTTCAGTCTCTCGAAAAGTCAAAACCGTCCAAATTTAACTT
>VMBQ01001080.1:193524-207663 GCA_007657795.1 Dreissena rostriformis | reverse complement strand
GAATGGATTCTAGAGAAAGCGTTGAAAAATTACAGCAGTTTTGTGGTGTCGTCTATTTCGCCCCTTGGACTCTCAACCCGACATTAATCACAACTCAAACTTGGCCCTTAGCAATCACAGCAAGGCTATCATGTCATCTGAGCTTCTTGAGCTTCAGGTAAGACCTTACAGTGTTATTTATTTTCCTAAAGTTGGGGCGGAAATTCAGCCGCTTTTCTAATTTCAAAAAGTCTATACCGGGTATTTTTCCATAATTACTTGCTCAAATTCTCAATTGAAGGTCTGCCAAAAAAATATTTGTTTTTAATAGGTTGCAACATTGACTTCATTTTCTTATTCAGCTCTATAAGTTATACTTATTATGAGTCCCTATTTCCGAAAAATGCATTGCGCCCGCCTAAATATCAATTATAGACACAATGCTTGGAATAAAAAAGCAGGTGTGTAAAGTAAGGTTTTGCAAAATAAATGGTCAAGGCATATTTATTTGTCACTAAAAACTCTAGTTTTAGTTTACTTTCCATTTTTTTTTCAGCAAACATTATTAGCAAACAAGACGAACATCGTTGAAGTGAATGTTGGCGGCAATCCTGACCCTCTTCTTGCACAAATACATGTACTTCAACTCCCTCAAGAAATTAAGCAAGAAAACATCTTGCGTCAGCCTGGCACCCCTCCCCCCTATAAAAACTACATTGACAATTCCAAAAGCGGGGCCTTGGTGAGTTCGACCGCCGTCCCATTGTCGCTGTCGCTTAGCAACAATTTGATGCTGGGCATGGACAACTTGTTCCCGACGAGTCGCTTGAGTGGGAACAATCTGATCCAACAGATAGAGCAGGCACTGAGTGACTTGTCTGTTAACTTGACTGACCTCACTATGTTGCTCTTGAACAATGTGAACCTGACATCAAAGAACAGTCGTTAATTGACGCCATTCTGCAAAAGCTGTTGTTGGAGTGGGACATCCTCGTCGGTCGGGACTCACTTAGTCTCTGTCTATGGCCCGGTTGCCGCAGCAGCAGCAACAACAATATTGGAATCACCTGTACATATGTCTTTCTGTCATGCAGTCTGTCTGTTCGTAAACACAGGCTTATCCGCAGGCATTCTCCTAATAATTCCATGTTCAGGATTTAAACTGTCAGGCCTTGTTCCTTCCCATATGAAGTTGTGCATGTATAATAGCTAAACCTGGATGTCTGGGGACACGTCCTTTGCATGGGCGGTGGGCTCTTGGCCCAGGACCTTGGGGCAAACGCTCAACGAGCCCTTCCCCATGGTACAGCCTTACACTGGGGCTCCAAACTTCCCTGCTCAGGGGCCAAAATTACCTCATCCTCAAGGTAGGTGATTATGCATAGTGTTTCACAGTTATTCAAATTATTGTTGATTGAAAGAAATTTGTATGTCCCCTCTATATGAGGGGAGGGGGAAGCGAATATATTTGCCCTGGTCAGTAATTATGTACGTCCTTCCTTCCTTTATGTCCTTCCCACTTTTTTGTGTCTTGTGTAACTCAAAAAGTATCCGTTTTAGAGGGATGAAACTTTTCAATTATATCGAACAGCATGTGAGCTTGTGCACCTCCATATTTGTTATCTTCAACGTAACCGGAGGCATGGCTCATTACATTTTATAAATTGTGTACTTAATAAAAAAACTAATGCTGCTAGAGGGCTTAAACTTTGGATGCTCATGGTGTTCTATTGGGATATCATGATGTCCGTTTTCAGTGGGTGATATAATTGTGACCGTCTGTCAATTTTTTCTTCAAACAACATCTCCTCCTGAACAGCTGGACAGAATTTGACAAAACTTTACATAAATGTTCCTTGGGTGTTCAAATTGTTCTGGGTCATTGATTATTTGTTCACAGGGCCCAATAATGTGTTTTTTTAATGGAAAATTTAAAAATATCCCCTGAAACCACATATCTCAGAGGTTTTATCTTTTGTTAGTGTTTTTTAGGGACATGTGCATTTATTGAAAGCATCATATTATTTAATACGTGAACTTGCGCACCTACATATTTTAGTTCAGTTTTTTCCGACATAAGTGAAGTTTTCAAGTCCTATGTACACATTCCTAGTTTCTATTAAACTGATTAATTTGTACAATCTGATGGTGAATGAATTAAAAAACCAGGAAAAAAAACTGTTTTGTTCATGATAATTTATATGGTGTCTGTACATTTCATGTTGCCTCTGGAGTAAATTTGGTAAAGTAGACTATATTTGTAGCTAGTGTATATATATTCCATTTGTATCAAGAACCTTCAAACATAATTTACGTTTTACATGTTATTTTACTAAAACCAACTTGATTATTATTTATACCATTTCAGAATGCATTGATTTACTTTTGGTTGATCGGTATTTCAATACATTCTCAAATAATGGGATTCTGTAAGATCTTTCTATCTTTTCACAGGGCTTACCCTCACAAGTTCAGGCCCAGAGAACAATGTTCCCCAACTCCAACACAGCCACTATATCTCAATAGGTTAGTTCCCTTGCCATTCCAAATTAGGTCGCCATGGCAAAGCTGTGACCTCATAGCATTCAGGAGGCCCAGCCATGGCAAAGCTGTGACCTCATAGCATTCAGGAGGCCCAGCCTGAATAAGCCTTGTTGTGGGAAAACTGGGCTTAATGCATGTGTATAAAGTGATGTCCCAGATTAGCCTGTGCAGTCGGTCAGTCAGTGCTAATCAGCTATGACACTTTCAGCTTTTATGAATTTTTTGTAAAGGAAGTCTTTTCTAAACAAAAATTCAGTCTAGGCGGAAAGTGTGGTCCCTGATAAGCCTGGGCAGACGGCACAGTCTAATCTGGGACGAAATTGTATGCACATTGATAAAGCCCAGTTTTGCCAGAACGTGGCTCTTTAAGCCTAAGCTTAAACAAAAAGTTAAATCCCAAATGCAAACTTGGGGGTCTGCTCTTTAATTAAGTTACCAGGATATCTTATTTCGATTCAAGGGTTCATCGCAAACCTATTGTTTTGTAAAAAGAAAGATGAAGAAAATACAACAGTTTTACACTAAACTCACAAATTGAGGTTTAAATTGACCATCCAAAGCTTTATTAAAAAAAAAGAAAAAAAGAACAATAACATATACATTATCTGCAGGTACCAACCGCACTGACTCTTTTTAACTCTTAACACAATCATCAGTTCCATATCAAATGTAATTATCGTAATGAAACTGCCATAAATGTGATGTTTGTACATTTGCATTAGATGGTTTTTTTTATTTATAAAGATCTGGATAGCACCTTTAATGATCAACTTTGGGAATATAATTGTTCTATTAAACAAGAGCACATGATAGTAGTAATGTTGTAATGCCCCAGCATTATCGTGTTAGTTTGAATATGTGATGTTACACTTACCAGTGAAAACCTGTTATAGTCATGCCTATTTGGTGCCCCTGAATTGCCACGACAGGCCATATCTGTTCATGAAAGCCAGGATGGCCTGTGGCTCCAATTCCCATCAAAACACTTTATTTAATATGTGTCCATATTGTTTACATTTTAAATTACAAAGCAGGTTTTCATACTGTCCTTAAGCCGTTCTGAAGGAAAAGTAACCAGTCTGTTTTTGTATTGACACAGTCTTTTGTTGTTTAAACTCTTAAGAAGATCGAACACTGATTTTTACTCACGATGTACAAAATCCATGGTTATGTAAGTGTTTATGCACTTTTTGTACGTCAAATTTCATTCTTAACAAGAATATGCAACTAGTTGCTTGTTTGATGACGTCATAATAGCCTGTGACGTCATATTTTCGGCACATTTGGCACTCATTCTCTGTCTTTTCGGCCACGGCCATTGGCAACTTGTTCGGCCATCGCCAACTATTATTTATGTTCATGATTTATATGCTGATAGCAACCATGATGCCTTATGCAGACATTCTAACTCTCACATGGATTAATAGGTAAAATAGGGAACATAAATGAAAATAATGCTCATCTCTCAGCGGTTATTTCGTTGATGTGCTGTTGAACTTTTCTGTTCAGTGAAATGTATTACGTTCAGCAATAAACTGTAAAACATTACCGTTGTTTCGTTTTCTTGAACAAATTGAAAGACCTGAGTGGTAACAATATTACTAGCTTTTTATAGAGGGCATCAGGAAACCCTCCATATGCTAATCGCCCCCAGAGGACTTGTTTGGAGCACATGATAAAAAAACACTAGATCACCAGATCAAATCTTTTACAAACTTTGTGACCACTCTAGAGGCCACATTTATGACTCAATATTGATGAAACTTAGTCAGAATGTATATTTTGACAATGTATCCGCCAAGTCGGAATTCAGGTAATGTGCTTCCAAACACTAGGTCACCTGGTCAAGATTTAAGATTGTATTACCACACTAGATGTAACATTTATGATTCAATCTAGATAAACCTTGCTCAGAATGTTGATTGCGACCATGTCTTTACCACATTTTAATATGGGTCACGTGTTTCTAAAAATTAGATCACCATGTTGAATCTCAGAACACCCATACAACCTGTATGGAAACAAAATTTATTGCTCATTCTTGTTCAAACTGGGTTAGAATGTTTATCTTGACAATATCAAGGCCATGTTGGAACATGGATTAAGTGAGGTAAACAACTATGTCACCAGGTCACCAGGTCAAGAATTCGCCGAAAGGTTTATGTTAATCTTAGATTAGCGCTTGAGGGCCACATGCCCCTCTTGTTTCAATTAACAACATTTAGATTTTTGTCAATAAAAGGACATTCTGACTGTTTTCATTTAAAAACCAATTAGATGCTTTTCAATGAAGAAACATTTAAATTGTTTACAATTAAGGAAAATTTAGATTAATTTCAATTATTGAACATTTAGATTGTTTTTAAGAAAAATTGTTACACTTTAGGAATGTGTTTTTTGTAAAGTGAACATTGGCGTTGAATTTGATGTTCAAAGGTCCTTCAGTCCTTCTTGCAACAAAAGAAGCTGAAGTTGGAGCGTGAGAAAGAGAATGAGAGGTTACAACAGCAGGACATGCAGAAATTGCTGCTTCAGCATCAACAGCAGCAGCAACAACAATGCTCACAATTCAGCAATCAACAGTTCCAGGGACAATGGTTTTAAAAGGAATGAGAATTGAGGTAACTAATTTTGAGACTCACCTTTGGTGAATTTTTTGTTTAATTATTGACTAAATTATTATAATTTAATGGACTGTTATGTACTGTACTTTACCATTTTCCGCGCACAATCAAGTATAAAGCGCACCCAATTTTAAATGGCAAACATGGCATCTAGTATATATATATTAAGGATACCACAATGATTTGTTTTGCAAATAAACACTCAGAATAGTGTTTTATCATAGAGCTGCATTGATATCTGCCTGATATAACGCTGCATGATATATTTGTATGCCCCCGGTAGGTAGGTTGAACTGTCAGTCCGTCTGTCAGTCTGTGTGTCCGTCCGAAAACTTTAACATTGGCCATAACTTTTGCCATATTGAAGATAGCAACTTGATATTTGGCATGCATGTGTATCTCATGAAGCTGCACATTTTGAGTGGTGAACAGTCAAGGTCATCCTTCAAGGTCAAGATCAAAAAACAAAATCCAAGGGAAGTAACAAGATTTAAAGGGAGATCATTTCTAAACCTGCCAAATGATATATAGAAATTTTATTTCAAAGCGGCGCAGTAGTGGGAATAATGTTTATGACAAACACATCTCTTGTTTTATATCATGTTCAACAGGAAGTTCTTATATCAGTTGATGTATCATATTACTAAGACTTAATAAATAAGTAATATTTTATTGTTAAAAATGAATCAGTTTCATCAAAACAAGCAATTTGATATCATTGCAAGATGTATTACATTTAATCCACAGAAAGCAACACAAATAGCAAAAAACGTATTTTCCAAATATAAAAAATTAATGTGTAAATGCTGATGACGTCATTTTCAACAGGAAGTTGTTGTATCAGTCAATTGTTTGGATCATGTAAGTCATTTTACTCGGAATAAACTATAAAGTCATCATATTTAGAAAAATAAAATCAGATTTAACAAAACAAACATAGTGATACCAAGATGTAATATATTTCAGATACAAAAAGCAAAAAATCACCGAAAACATATTTTACAAATATTAAGCGAACGTGCTCATGACATCATTATTAACAAGTCAAACATCAAAGATCCTATTCATTCCAGCTAAAAATGCAGCGTCATATCAAATTTGTTTTATTATTTCTTTGAAAATGGGGACTAAGACTAAGCGTATGATAAACAGAAAAACAGATAACAGTCTGATCTTTTTTTAATATATCAGGATCGGCACAAATAAAATAACGTTATATTATTCTCTAAGCCTTGCCTGGTATATTACAAAAAGATCAGGCAGTAACCTGTTATTCTCTATTTACCATACCAATGCATTGTATCAATGTATAACACGCACCAACTAGTTAAATCTAAATTGGGGGTTTAAAACTGCGCGTAATTCATGGTAAATGCAGCATTCTGATTCCGTCCATGGACTTTGATGAACCCACTACATTTAAAAATTGACTCATCAATTTTCATGAATGTGTTATAATTCCATTCACAAGTTGCTTTATGACGTCACTGTTTTGCGTCAACCTTAGAACTAGTGGCTTTCATTTATCTTTCAAAATGTTTGCGAAAAACATTTACATGCTGCCATTCAACAAACTCAAAACCTAAAACAATAACGAGTTAGAAGTTCTGATGTAACAGGTTATACTCACTTTGTGTTTAAGTATAAGAGTAAAATATTGTTTATAAAACTGATGTATTATTNTTTTTTTTTTTTTTTTCAAAGCAGCGCAGTAGTGGGCATTGTGTTTCTGACAAACACATCTCTTGTTTGTTCAATTATTGACTGAATTATTATAATTTAAAGCCGCCCGAGTTGATGTTTGTACATTTTCCCATTTTTGTTATGTGTCGCAAAACAGTGATTATGAGTCAAAATGTGTTTGTATTTATGTCAGATGTGCAAAAAATTTGGTCAAAATCAGTCAAGAAATGTCCAAATTCAGTACAAAGATATGGCCTTTCAATTTCTGTGCATGCACAGAAATAATCTGAATTTAAACATGTGCAGGTCACATGTTAAACCACTTGACCATTGCATCATTGTTAACAACGCCATTTGCATGAATGATGAATAATCATGTCAATACCCGTATACAATGGGACAAGCAAACAGACAGGACATAGCAGCGTAATGTTTTTTGCACCGTGATTATTTTGTACATGATAAGGTTTCGTATTTTTGATGCTTTTGGCATTTTTTGGCACAATTTTTGTGAAAATCAGTATGGAAGAGTTAAGCTTTAGAATGAATCTGACGAATACTGATCAATTCTGGTCAGTGAGATAACCAAATTGTTGTGAGAAATATCAACTCGGGTGGCTTTAATGGATTGTCATATACTGTCCTTTACCATTTATTATGCGCAATCATGTATAATGTGCACCCAATTTTAAATGGCAAATATGGCGGCTAGTTTATATATATTAAGGATACTGCTATGATTTGTTTGCAAATAAACACTCAGAATAGTGTTGTATCAATGTATAACATGCACCAACTTGTTAAATTGAAATTTGGGGGTTTAAAACTGCGTGTCATACATGGTAAATGCGGCATTCTGATCCTTTCCATGGACCTTGATGAACCCACTACATCTACAAATTGACTCATCAATTTTCATGAATGCGTTATAACTTCATTCACTAGTTGCTAAATGACGTCACTGTTTTGCGTCAACCTTAGAACTTGTGGCTTTTGTTTGTCTTTGCAAAAATGACATCAATATTTGCAATAACATTTACATGCTGCCATTCAACAAAAACAAAACCTAAAACATTAAAGCATTAGAAGTTTTGATGTTACAGCTTATACTCACTTTGTGTTTAATTATAAGAGTAAAAGNAATTCCCATCAAAACACTTTATTTGATATGTGTCCATATTGTTTACATTTTAAATTATAAAGCATGTTTTCATACTGTCCTTAAGCCGTTCTGAAGGAAAAGTAACCAGTCTGTTTTGTATTGACACAGTCTTTTGTTGTTTAAACTCTTAAGAAGAACACTGATTTTTACTCACGATGTACAAAATCCATGGTTATGTAAGTGTTTATGTACTTTTTGTACATAAAATTCCATCTTAACAGAAATATGCAACTAGTCGCTTGTATGATGACCTCATACATGTAATAGGCGGTGACATCATATTTTCTGCACATTTGGCACTCATTCTCTGTCATTTTGACCATGGCCATCGGCAACTTGTTCGGCCTTCGGCCACCCTTAAGTATATAAGTAAGGCTCTCTTTCGGACAGAGGACTCAAACAATTCTCAAACTGAAGATAGATCATTGACATGATTTTAAAGGCAAATTTCTGATAAGATTGTTGGCATTAAAAGTTTTATTATGCCCCCCGTTTTATTATGTCGGACGGTCTGTAGGTCTGTCTGTCGGACGGTCTGTCGATCCGTCCACCAGATGGTTTCTGGATGATAACTCAAGAAAGCTAAGGCCTAGGATCATGAAACTTCATAGGTACATTGATCATGANTATAAACACAGAATAGTGTTTTATCATACCGCTGCATTGATATCTACCTGATATAACGCTGCATGATATATATTTTTTATATCATTTTCAACAGGAAGTTCTTATATCAGTTGATGTGTCATATTACTAAGACTTAATAAAAAAGAAATATTTTATTGTTAAAAATGATTAAGATTCATCAAAACAAGCACTTTGATATCAATATGTATTACATTTAATCCACAGAAAGCAACACAAACAGCAAAAAACGTATTTTCCAGATATTAAAAATGAATGTGTAAATGCTGATGACGTCATTTTCAACAGGAAGTTGTTGTATCAGTCGATGTTTGGATGTAAGTAATTTTACTCGGAATAAACTATAAAGTCATCATTTTAGTAAAATAAAATCAGATTCAACAAAACAAACAATGTGATACCAAGATGTAATATATTTTAGATACAAAAGCAAAAAATCAGCGAAAACATATTTTACAAATATTAAGCGAATGTGCTCATGACGTCATTATAAATAAGTCAAACGTCAAAGATCCTATTAATTCCCGCTAAAAATGCAGCGTCATATCATTTTTTTTTTCATTATTTATTTTAAAATGGGGACTAAGACTAAGCGTATGATAACAGAAAAACAGATAATTGCCTGATCTTTTTGTAATATATCAGGCTTGGCACGAATAAAATAATGGCTCGGCATGCCTCGCCGTTATATTATTCTAAGCCTTGCCTGGTATACTACAAAAAGATCAGGCAGTAA
The DNA here is from genome assembly GCA_007657795.1 of Dreissena rostriformis. Taxonomy (NCBI): domain Eukaryota; kingdom Metazoa; phylum Mollusca; class Bivalvia; order Myida; family Dreissenidae; genus Dreissena; species Dreissena rostriformis. The sequence continues at coordinate 198,290 of VMBQ01001080.1, read as the reverse complement.
CCTGTTATTCTCTATGTATCAATGTTTAACACGCACCAACTTGTTAAATTGAAATTTGGGGGTTTAAAACTGCGCGTAATACATGGTAAATGCGGCATTCTGATTCTGTCCATGGACGTTGATGAACCCACTACATCTACAAATTGACTTATTAATTTTCATGAATGTGTTATAATTCCATTCAATAGTTGCTTAATGACGTCACTGTTTTGCGTCAACCTTAGAACTGGTGGCTTTCATTTGTCTTTGCAAAATGTTTGCGAAAAACATTTACATGCTGCCATTCAACAAACTCAAAACCTAAAATGATAACGAGTTAGAAGTTCTGATGTTACAGCTTAAAGTCACTTTGTGTTTAATTATAAGAGTAAAATATCGTTTTAAAAACTGATGTATTATAAATTGATGTTGGCTTTCTTGTTGATGTTCTTCATGTCTGTATGGACCGTCTGAAAAAGGTGTAATTTTCACAACAGTTCATACACTTTAAAGAGTAATTCTCATATTGCGAAACTGTGAAGTGCTGTGTATTGTTTGTGCCCTGTGCCTCAACTTTAGTGAAGGACCTTGTATTGATGATAAGAATGATTTCCTGCTGATGCAATTTGAGTTTCACTGTTTATGTTTGATTTCACAGAAAAACTTGTCAATGCACATGGCCCCCTTTCCGGAAATGAACAGTGCCACTGCGCCTAACGTGACCCTTCAGATTGGGATTCCAGGACCAATGTCACCCCAATCAGGGCTCCAACAACAGCCACCTCGAGCCTTGTGAGCCCTGGGGGAGGGTTCATGATGCCCATGGGGTCACAACTCTCCCTAGGCTTCTCTCAGCAGCAGTGGAACAATATGGCGGCCCAGGTAAGCTGGTTATTTTTTGCTCTACATCTATTTNCTTGTGAGCCCCGGGGAAGGGATCGTGATGCCTATGGGCTCACAACTCTCCCAGGCTTCTCCCAGCAGCAGTGGAACAACCTGGCGGCCCAGGTCAGCGTTTGTTTTTTGCTCTACTTGTATTTCCTGATGTCAAAAAGTATGGTTTATTTTCCAAATGACTGCCTAAAAGTCGCAATAAAAGGTTTCCAAATAGCTTTCCAAATATAATTTTTCTAACTAAAATGGAAATACTAAGTTAATTTTACCTATCCAGCTCTATTGGTTGAACCATAGTTAGTTTAATATTGAAAACACGTATTCTCATGTTTTAAGTATTTGTTGGCATAAAATAACCAACACTTCTTTTTTAAATTTAAGTCAAAATGATTTTTTTTCAAATCCAAAGGGCTCCCCAAAATGGTAGAAAAACACCCACTTGGTAAGCTGTGGATCAATGTTTCTGGCACAATATACAGGGTTATAAATGACCATTTTGACCACAGTTGCCCACTTTGTTTGTTAAATAAGTATTTTTTAAGACAACATAGCAGTTATTTCAGAAAATAAAATCGCCCAGCATAAATGTTTGTTTAATTAGGGCCATCACTTTGAGTTTAGGGCAATCAATAATATTAGTTAAGGGGCCATGAATATTAGTGTAACGATGTGTCATAATTGCAATAAAATTAGTCCCATGCAACCTTTGTGTTATTTACATTAAGAACTTCCGAAAAACCAGAAACATATCTTGATCTATCTATATTTTCAATGTGTAAAATATTTACTGTCTACATTTAACGTCATTTTGGTCTGATATTGTTATTAATAAAAAAATAAAAAAAAGTTACCCTTAAAGTAAAATATAATCATCTGTATTGATAAAATTCTTCATGTAAGGAAGAGGCTGACACCCCCGTTNGCCTTAAACAAATGACCTTGAAGTGATGATTAGAAAGATCTCATGCTGATGCATCTGGAGTTTCTATATGATTTCACAGGACAAGCGTGTCAATGAACATGGCGCCCTTCCCTGAAAACCTCGCCGAGCTAATGAACAGTGCCATTGCCACAAACATGACCCTTCAGAGAAACAGGATTCCAGGCCGGATTTTACCAAGGTATCAATCAAGGCTCCTACAGCCGCCCTGAAGCTCGAGCCTTGTGAGCCCTGGTGGAGGGATCGTGATGCCTATGGGCTCACAACTCTACCCAGGGCTTATCCTAACAGTAGTGGAACAACATGGCGGCCCAGGTCAGCGTTTATTTTTTTGTTCTAAATGTATTTTGGGGCTGGTGTTCAGCCCCATTCTCGATGTCAAAAAGTATGGTTTATTTCCCAAATGACTGCCTAAATTTCGCAATAAAAGGTTTCCAAATAGCTTTTCAAATATAATGTGTATATTGTTTTTGGCCAGTCTGTCTGTCATTCTGTCTGTCCAAAGCTTTAACCTTGGTTAAAGTTTTGTCATAACTTTTGCAATATTGAAGATAGCATCTTGGCATGCATGTGTATCTCATGGAGTTGCACATTTTGCATGGTGAAAAGTCAAGGTCATCCTTCAAGGTCAAAGGTCAAAAAATACAATCCAAGGGAAGTAATAAGCTTTAAAGGGAGATAATTTCTATACCTGCCAAATGATAAATAGAAATTTTATTTCAAAGCGGCGCAGTAGGGGTATTGTATTTCTGACAAACACATCTCTTGTTCTAACTAAAATGGAAATACTAAGTTAATTTTACCTATCCAGCTCTATTGGTTGACCCATAGTAAATTTAATATTGACAACACTTATTCTCAAGTTTTAAGTATTTGTTGGCAAAAAAATAACCAACACCACTTTTTTAAATTTAAGTAAAAATGATTTTTTTCAAATCCAAAGGGCTCTGGCCCCATTCCCCCAAAATGGTTGAAAAACACCCACTTGGTAAGCTGTGGATCTATGTTTCTGGCACAATATACAGGTTTATAAATGATCATTTTGACCACAGATGCCCACTTTGTTCGTTAAATTAGTATTTTGATGGACAACATAGCAGTTATCTCAGAAAATATAATGGCCCAGCAAAAATGTTTGTTTAGGGCCATCACTTTAAGTTAAGGGCAATCAATATTAGTTTGTGGCCATCAATATTAGTTTAGGGGCCATAACTATGATATGAACTGATAAATTGATGTTTCATTTTCCACAATTTCACCAAAAGTAATAATTTATAAATTAAATAAAAATATAATTAAAAAAAAAAAAGATAAAAAGCATAAAGCTGTGTTACTGCTGGAAATAACAGTTACTGAAGCTACACTCCTAAAACAAATTGCAAAAAATCATTAAGATGTGTCTCTCATAAAAATACATATAATTAACCAATTAACAATTGTGAAATGAAAAGTCATATTTCGCTGACTTCTATTGTTAAAAGTTTTTATTTTTTTACTGGAAATCAGTTTTTTTCATGGCACCCAAAAATCATGTTGGTAATTCATATAAATTTGATGAGATGATTTGTGAAGAGACTTTACCAAGCAAAAAGAAAAACTTTTAAAGCAAAAAACAACACGGAAGTAAAAATAGCAGCTTTTAAGGGATATTGCAGATTGTTTTTCGTTGAAGGTGCCAGAAAGAGTAATTGTTCCTGACATTGTTATCAGTGAGAACAATAAAGGGAGATAATGGTTTACAACTTGTGCAATCTTTTATTGATTTTCTCTCTCTTTTTGCCTTTCACAGCAGGGAGCCCCAATACAACAACCGTCACAGATCCATGTCTGGTGGCACTCAGCTTCAGACATCGCCGAATCAGTGCTTCAGGCTCAACGACCCACTGTATCCTAGCAACCAGGCCATGTTCGCATGGCAACACAACAACAACAGCAGGCTGGTAAGCTGTCTTCAATGTTTGGACAACCTTCTCTCAGTTTATTGCAACAACAACTCAGTATTGGGAATTATTAAAGGATCCTTGCTCTGGGAATACAGGGCCATATGCACGTGTATAAAGTGTCGTAAGCACAGGCTAATCAGCAACGTCACTTTCCACTTTTATGGAATTTTCCCTGTAAAGGAGGTGTCTTCTTAGCAAAAATTCAGTGTAGATGTTGATGTGTCATCTCAGATTAGCTTGTGCAGTCCGCTCTGGCTAATTTGCAATGACACTTTCCACTTTTTGTTGTTGTTGTTTAAAGGAGTTCTCTTCTAAACGAAAATTCAGTCTAGAGGTAAAGTATCGTCTCTGATTAGCTTGTGCAGTCTGCACTGGCTAATTAGAGATGATACTTTCCACTTTTTGTTGTTGTTTAAAGGAGGTCTCTTCTAAACGAAAATCCAGTGTAGGTGGAAAGTGTTGTCCCTGATTAGCCTGTGCGGACTATACTGTCTAATCTGGGACAACATTTGCATTAAACCCTGTTTTCCCAGAATGAGGCTCACATTTATACCCCATGTGCAAAATTTAAACTAATGTTCCTTGTGATATCAAATTTGCATTTTTTATTTTTGTTTTATCCTACCTTATTAAGTATCAAGTTAGGAACCGAACCTTTTGTTTCAAAATATATTTAAATAAATTTTGTTTAATCAAATTTATTTTAGCTGATTGCATGGAAAGCCTTTTTCTTTTCGAGACACCATCAGGTTAATTTTCTCTGAAGAACCAGTACTGTTTCCTGGATAGAACCAGTACTGAGTGGCAGAGTGTTTAAAGAAATTTTAGAGAGCACTTCCAGAGTGTGGATTGAAACTGTGACCTCAAGATTACCTAGCAGACATTATTATAATTTAATGGATTGTCATGTACTGTACTTTACCATGTTTACTTACGAGCCACCATGTATAATGCGCACCTGCTTTTGAATGGCAAACATTGGCTCTAGTATATATATTAAGGATACCACT
>VMBQ01001080.1:127987-193288 GCA_007657795.1 Dreissena rostriformis | reverse complement strand
TGCAACAACAACTCAGTATGGGGAATGATTAAAGCATCCTCGCTCTGGGAATATGGGGCTAAATGCATGTGCATAAAGTGTCGTCCCAGATTAGCTTATGAAGTCAGCAAAGGCTCATCAGGGACGTCACTTTCCACTTTAAAAAAAAAAATCCATTTAAAGGAGGTGTCTTCTGAACGAAAATTCAGTCTAGATGTAAAGTATCATCCCAGATTAGCTTGTGCAGTCCAGACTGGCTAATTAGCGATTACACTTTCTGCTTTAAGTGTAGTTTTCATTTAAAGGAGGTCTCTTCTTAACGAAAAATCCAGTGTAGGCGGAAAGTGTTGTCCCTGATTAGCCTGTGCAGACTGCAATGTCAAATCTAAACTGACACTTGCATTAAACCCTGTTTTCCCAGAATGAGGCTCACATTTATACCCCATGTAAAAAAATTAAACTTACATTAATTGTTTCTTGTGATATCAAATTGTGCATATTAAATATGTATTTTAAAGACTCAGGTAAGGAATTTTTTGTTTCAGAATATATTAAAATATATTTCGTTTAATCAAATTTATTTAAGCTGATTGCATGGAAAGTCGTATGCTTATTTAGACACCATCAGGTAAATTTCCTTTGAAGAACCAGTTATTAGTAAAAAGCTTTTTATTTAAGCTTGATTGCATTGTAAGCCTTGGGCTTATTTAAACGTTTTCGAGTCAGATTCCTGGGTAGAACTAGTACTTGGAATGTTTGGAGGAAATCCAGAGAGCACTTCTAGAGTGGGGATTAGTTTAAACCTATTTATTTAGCTTGATTGTATCGAAAACCTAAGGCCTATTTGAAACGCTCTCGAGTACGTGAGTAGTGATTGAACCTGTGACCTCAAGATTACTTAGCAGACACTTTACCAATGCGACCTTATCCCTTTACTGCTCATATTTTGATCCACTGGTTGTCCCTTAGAAAATCAAATTAAATTAAATACCTTTCTTACTAGGTTTTTATTCAAGTTTTACAGACTGTTCTGGTTTTATGCTGTTTGCATATGGTCATTTTCACCTTGCATCTGAGTGGGAAAGGCTAAAACAAGCAGTTTAAATCCAACTTAATATGGGATTTCTGTTCGGGTCATGACCGGCAGATGACCCCTATTGATTATCATGTCACTAGGTCAAAGGTCAAGGTCACGGTGACTTGACACAGTAAAATGTCCACCACCCCCACCACCACCACCACCACCACCGTTGTTCACTATTGTTGTATATTAATAAACATCGCATATCTCGATTTTCGTTATCGGAATAATTCAATATCTCAATATAAAAATTTGTCCTGAGTCCCGGTTTTACATGTATTTACTGTGGTTCATCTCAAAGTGCGAGTAACTGTCCCAGTGTCGGCAAAGGTGAGAAAATGTATTCTTTGATACTTAACCGTCCCGCTTCGCCCGGCTGCTCCTGATACTGTGCGGTAGATAAGTGATCAGTTAATTGCATCAATGACCACACATGTCTAATGTCGTTAGCCATTAACACTTGAGTAAGGCCTATCACTTTAACTGAAATTAACTGCAATTAATACACAGCCTGCCGAACGGCCGAAAAACTAATTGTTTTTACAAACAACATTCCAAAATGTATTGAGTTATATTTGTGCGTATATAAACCGTCGCAAATTTGCAGAATGTTGTTCTATCCTTGAACTTGAGCAATCCAGAGAAGGACCCGGTATCCAACCCCAGGGGATATCTGGATCGGCCAAGAGGGAGCGGCTAATAATCGATTTAACTTTGCATTTCAAACTACAAAATGTACATGTACAGTTTAGTATTTTTTAAACATCAAAGAATTGCAAGAAACACACATTGAATCTCATAAAGTAATTATTACACTGTTGTGAGTATTATGCCACACCGTGACTGAATCTCATAAAGTAATTATTACACTGTTGTGAGTATTATGCCACACGGTGACTGAATCTTGTACAGTAATTATTACACTGTTGTGAGTATTAAGCCACAAGGTGACTGAATCTCATAAAGTAATTATTACACTGTTGTGAGTATTATGCCACACGGTGACTGAATCTCATAAAGTAATTGTTACACTGTTGTGAGTATTATGCCACACGGTGACTGCATCTCATAAAGTAATTATAACACTGTTGTAAGTATTATGCCACACGGTGACTGAATCTCATAAAGTTATTATTACACTGTTGTAAGTATTATGCCACACAGTGACTGAATCTCATAAAGTAATTATTACACTGTTGTGAGTATTATGCCACACTGTGACTGAATCTCATGAAGTAATTATTACACTGTTGTGAGTATTATGCCACACGGTGACTGAATCTCATAAAGTAATTATTACACTGTTGTGAGTATTATGCCACACGCTGACGGCTTAAGTTAGACCATTTAGCAGGTATAAAGATGTTAAAAACAAGATAAAATTTGTTCTAATTTTTTCTTTGAAAACGCCCATCAGAAATCAGATATCTTAAGCTCTTGTTATCTCGATATTTTTTCTTGTTCCCGCCGACTTCGAGATAACGAGAGTGGACTGAATCAAGACCATTTTCCAATTTGGGTGAGGTAGAAAAACTATGTCAGCAGGTCTTGTACCAAAGTTTTACCTTGAACTCAGGTGAGCGCTTCAAGGCCATTACGACCCTCTTGTTTCAATTAACAACATTAAGATGATTTTCAAAGAAGGATCTTTTGGATTGTTTTCAATTGAGGAACTTATAGATTGTTTAAAGAAAATTGTTGCATTTAAGGAATATAGTTTTTTTGTTCAGTGTACTTAAAGTACTTATGGCGTTTATTTTGAGACAAAAATGTATGTTTTCTTTTCATTCATTGTTCAAAGGTCCCTCAGTCTCTTGTGCAACAACTGAAGCTAAAGTTGGATTGCTAAAGAGAGAAAAGGTGGTTACAAATTAGCAGGACATCTGCATCAGCAACAGCAACAACCAAGCTCACAATTCAGCAATTATCAGTTCCATTGATGAAAGCATTCACATGTATGAGACTTGAGAAAACTTATTTTGAGACTCATTTTTAGCTCCACTGGACGAGGCCAGCGGGGCTTTTGTCCTGGTCCTGTGTCCGTCGTGCGTGCGTCCGTGCATGCGTTAACTTTTTCTTAAAACTTCTTCATTTCCTTAAACTACAAGTCTAATTCTGATAAAACTTCTCGCAAATGTTCCTGGGGTGAACCTCTTTCAAATTTGTTGAAATTATGCCCCTGGGGTCAAATTTGACCCCGCCCCGGGGGNAGAAAAAACACCTGCTAACATGAAAACTTTGGATTAAATTATCAAAATCAAAACACTGTTGCAAACTGTAATTATATTGTTTGGAAAGTACCACTTTAAAGACCACGTTTTATTTGTCGTAAATCAGCAAGTTTTATATACAACAACAACATTTTCTACAACCATTACCGCGGGGATCGATCAGTTTTGGTTGATTTAAAAAAAAAATCATGGACGACCTCATAAGTCGAGACTGTAATTTTAATCAAATTTTGGAGGTTAAAAATCTCGACTTATGACTGCGTTTTTACGGTACACCACTTTTTCACAGATTGCAGTTCAGTTTTGTGAATTGTCATATAATGTGGCATTCTGATTCTGTCCATGTGACCTTTTCATACCTTGATGAACCCACTACTTCTACAAAATAACTCATTAATTTTTATGACTGTTATTGTTCCATTCCCTTTTTGAAAAATTACATTATTGTTTAAACTGTTGGTTTTCATTTGTCTAAGGCAAAATGCTGTCAGTGTTTGCCGAAAAATAAATGAAACCATTCAACAAAAATAAAACCAGAAACAACAAGTAAGAAAATTTTGATATTACAGCTTATGTTCACTTTGTGTCGTAATTATAAGAGTTTAATAGTAGTTTTAAAAAAGGATGGATGATGGGTACAAATATGGCGGCTGTAATGGATCATTGAGCGGTTTGCATCCACCATTTCGTCTGCTCTCTATTTCAAAACATTGGATCATCATGAAATGTGTTGATAACGTTTTTGATCATTATACATTGTATCTCGACCAAGTTTAGTAACCAGCCAGATCGCATGTAGCACTTCCATAAATGTTTTTGTTTAATGAAGAAAAATTGAAGTAAACTTTTCTGCCATTGCACTTACGATCAATTTAACCTAGTCTTCTAAACGGGTGTATTTTGTTGGCATTCTTGTTTTTCATTTATTTGGTGTATGAACTGTCTGAAAAATTGCGCCTTGTCTCAGCATAACTGCCATCAGAATGTATGCAATTGGCGTTATTTTCTTGACAGTTTAAAGTGTACTGTTCACATTGCAAAACTGTGTAATGCTTTGTAGAGTTCATGTCCTGTGTCTATTTGTATGTCAAATGGTGACTTGCCTTAAGTAAAGGACCTTGTAGTGATGAATAGAATGACCTCCTGCTGATGCAACTGGAGATTCACTTTGTTGATATTTAATTTCACAGGAAAACATGCCAATGAACAAGGCACCCTTCCTTGAAAACCTCACCAGCTAATGAACAGTGCGTCTTCGACAAATGTGACCCTTCAGAGAAATGGGATTCCAGACTAAATGTCAAACTGGTACCAATCTGGGCTCCAGCAGGAGCCTCAGCCATGTGGGCGCGTTCATGATGCACCCATGGTCTCAATTCTCTCTGAACATCTCAATCTCACAACAACAGTAGAACAACATGACCTGCAAGGTCGGGATTTGAATTCATGATAATTAAACCCCACAAACCAAGTTTTGGAGAGGGTAAAGATTGGAGTCATTTTTTTGTAAGTTGGTCAGTCAGAGGTGCGTTTTGTCTGCATATAATGTAAAAAGATTTGTATCAAACCACATCTGCATTTCTCAAGGATTAAAATGTAACTTCAATTGTGTGAACCCCATGAAGTCTCAGCAGGGCTTTTTTTCCTGCCTTTGTGAAGCGGCCTTGGCCCCTCACTTTGTGAAAAAATGAGTCGCAAACTTTTAAAAATTGTGGAAAAAAAACGAGTCGCAAACTTTTCAAAATTGTAAAAAAATGAGTTGTGAACTTGTAAAAATTGTGAAATTCATTTTGCTAAGAATTAGTACAGAAAAAGTATGTTTAATACTTGCATCAAACTTAAATTTCGAAATAATGCATTAAAATTATGTTTTGATTGTCTGGACTCTTTTTCTTTCAAAAAATAAGTTCAGGGACAATATTTGGGCATGAATTATGTCTGTACATACACTCAGCAATGACACTAAACTAAAACGTAATTTTGAATTGTGAAATGGCCGTTTTTGGCAGATTTGAGCACAAAAAGTCCGATTTTCACAGTTAAAAATGGCCGTTTTTGTGGCCCATTAGATTTGTGAATTGGCCGTGTCGAAATTGTGAATTGGCTGTTCACGGCAAATCTCTAATAAGGAAAAAAGCCCTGGTGTGGGTTTAGGGTTAGTGGTCATTTTGTGACAAAGCTTTAACTTATCATTGGCCAACTGACTTTCTTGCACAATATTAATTTACTGTCTCTGTATCTCACCCAACATGGGAAATCAGAAGCTTTTTTACTTATGTTCTATTCAGGGTAATTAACTAACATTGTGCCCACAGGTGCGCAAAGTTGTGTGAATATTTGTGTAAATAAACAAAGTAAGCATAAAAGTCACTTGTATCACTTGTGATATAATTTTCAATTAAGGAACCATTGTGAAATATAATGTTGTATTATGACAAATTTCCCAGTATAGTGGTATTTGTCTTTCAGTGGTTCTTGTTCAGTGTCTAGCAGTATCCTAGCAACCAAGCCACGTCAGCACAGCAGCAATAACAGCAGCAGCAGTAAAGTAAGCTGTCTTACCTAGTTGCAACAGTTTGTTTATACGTCAGCTCAATATGGATTGTTTTAAATAAAACCTAATGGAGTTATGGAACATATGTGTTGATTTCTGTGTAAGATCAAAATGGTATACTAGTATATGGCACAATTCATCAACAACACTGATGCATATGCATGAAAACTAATAGAAATATTAATGCCAAAAATCAAAATATGAATTACTTTATATTTTAATTTATCCTCAAACAATTTATGACGAACACGTTATATTTGTTTCAAAATATATCTCAACAATATTTGTTTCAAAATATATCAAACATATTGATATATTTGACTTTGCTTTGATTTATTTGTCATATATATTGATTTCTCTTCTCCTAACCAGGTCGAGGATCGCCCCGAGCCGTTCGGTGCCTAGCGATTAAATTTTCCGACACCACCTTGACCTGGCCACTGTTTCCACCTGGGAGTCAGGTTTAAGGCAACAATTTTAGATAAACACACATATGGCTACAACTTATACCACTATATTGCAGTTCATAGTGTATTGTATTGCAATATCCTTTTACTGCCTTAAATACAAATATAAATTACCCCAGTTTAGAATCCAAGAGAAGGCAGTTTTTATATATTACTTCCTTAACTTTGTATATTAATTATTTTAGGTTATTCCATAAAGTGTATTATTTCGGTTTTAATAATGTTTGTAAAATGATATTGACAACTCGATGACCAATTGATTTAATATTGTTCCATCTGTATCTTTAAACAAAATGACTACAGAACAGGGCATCAATAAGAAAACATATGAACATTTCCCTTTAAATTTGTAAAATTAACAATAAACAAAATGACTACAAAACAGGGCATTAACAAGAAAATCTATGAACATTTTCCTTTAAATATTGCTCAATCTTTCTCAGTAAACAACATGTCTGCAGAAAGAAACACCTCTTTCTCTTTAAAGATTGCTCAATATGTTTTTTACTGCAAACAGATTTATTACAGAACAGGAATGTATCTTTGAAAATTTTCCTTGACGCATTCTCCGTCATTTGCAGTTAACAAGATGACTGCACAACATTGCATCAATGGCAAGGAATAAGTGATCAGATGGGGTAATCGCGTGATAGTCAAGATGGCGACGTCCTTGCAGAGACAGGTATTTTTCGCTGTGTTATACCCTTTATTACTTTTATTAATTTTTAAATGCCGCTCACTTTCCAGTCATATCAGTAAGAAAGTGATTTAAGAGTTTATTTCATATTAATATTCGCTTTATATATCGACTTTACTCGCTACAAATTTTCTTAGCAGGAGCTGTAATTTGTGATCCCGCTTAGAAATTCTGTAGCGAGTAAAGTCGAGATATAGAGTGAATATTATATTAATATTAACGCTCATCACTCGGCATGGACACTACAATCTTGACTATCACATGATTACCCATTCTGAGTGATTGACCCCAATTTATGCCAAACAACTTTCTCAAAATGTGTTGCATTTGGTGAATCATTAAATATATATACCACTTTTGTCATAAAAGGTATATTCAACCGTTATCTGCGCCACTTGTACCGGTAAATTGATTTTCTATAAACACTCTTCGAAGAAAGTTTGGTCATCACCAACAAATAAAAATAAATTAATTTATAATATTTTCGCTTGATTGCATTGAATGTATGTTAAGTTTTAATTGAGTGGCTTTCCAATTCTGGAACATTGTGGGCACAAGGCTTTAGTTAACTTAAATCTTCCTATTTTAGCTTGTTTATATGAACGTTTATGGCTAATTGAGACACTCACAAGTGTGTTGCCGGGTTGAACCAGTACCGGTACTTGGATCCTTGAAAAATGACCAAAACATGCTAGTATTGTCTTCAAATTTTTTGTTTCGTTTGACATATGATTGACTTTATTTCCAGAAAACCCGGATATGAAAACGTTGAGTCTGCTCCGGAAACATTTGCAGACAAGGCACAGCAGTCATCGTCTCAATATTCTGTCATCTCCATGGTGCAAGACCCTCAGTCTATGAACAGAGGGAACGTTGGGTGAGTTTTCGAGTCATGTGCATGCTTTTTGCATGGCCCCAATATAAGAGATGGTAGGGTGAATGTCTTTCGCTCCAGCAGTCGGGATTGTTTGTCTACTGTTACCTCGAAAAGTATTGCTTCTTTTGTAATGAAACCAAACATATGAATGATCATATGAACTTGTTTTCCAGCGTATTTTGGTTCATTTTCTTTGACATAAGTGTAGATTTGAAACACAAGAAAAATGTGGGTGAATTCATGACCACAGTGACCAACCCTTGTTTCCTTCTTCACAAAAGACATATGAGTTTTCTCAGAAAAATCTTGCCCAATGCATGTTTAAGGGACCATCGGCTAGTTGGCACTTGCTCATTGTCATCAATGATAAGGTTATATTTTTCCCATTGCAAAATGAATCTTTATGTAATCCCTTCCCAAATCCAATTTTCCAATTGATGGTTTGACTTTAAAGGGTAATGAAGAGGTTATACCTCACCTTAAATAGTTATTATTTTATAGTCACATGACCATCATTTCCTCTATGGATTCAAATCAGATAAGGTGTAACACCCTACGACAGTGCTATGCTTGTTCTTTGTTTTATCTGTAACAAAAAAAAATGAAAACTTACATTTACAGTAACATGTCTTTCTTTTTTCAGACGCCAATTGAAGAAATCAAACTGACCGATCAGAAGTACAGCCTGTTGCAGCAGTGGATATCATATTGACCCCAGTCAAACATAGAAAGCTCAGAGACCTGTTTAAGAAGTGCTAGTCTCTAAATACCTCGTGGTTTGTTAAGAACTTACTCTGACATTTCTCATCTTTGAGTTTGTGACGGGTGGAAAATGAGTGACATGATTCAGACGGAAATGGCGGAATGACAAATCACAACAATACAAGTGGATAGCCTTACAGTCATGTGACCAGCCACATGGTGTTATGTGACTTAGTCAAGTTGTGTTCAAAGAAAATGTTTCATGTCTTATGGGAACAATGGTACTGTCAGTCATTTCATGTTGAAGGTTTTAAGCTCCACTGGCCAAAGATCTTCTTCTCCTAAACAACTGGTCCAATTCTGATGAAATTTTTCAGGAATGTTTCAAGGGTGAACCTCTTTCCAATTTGTTCAAGTTTTGTCCCTGGGGTCAAATTTGACCCTGCCCCAGGGATCACAAAATTGAAAATTCGCATTTGACCCTGCCCCGGGGGTCATAAAATTGAGCATATGCTTTTATATGGCCCATTTTGTGAAAACTTTAAAAATCTTCTTGTCCATAACCAATGGGCCTAGGGCTACAAAATTTGGTATGTAGTGACATTGTATATTTCTCTACTAAGTTTGTTCAAATTATGCCCCTTGGATCAAATTTGACCCTGCCCTGGGGTCACAAAATTGAACATATGCTTATATAGTGCCTATTTTGTGAAAACTTTAAAAAAATCTTCTTGTCCATAACCATTGAGGCTAGGGCTATCAAATTTGGTATGTAGTGACATCAAATAGTCCTCTACCAAATTCGTTCAAATTATGTCCCTGGGGTCAAATTTGCCCCTGCCCCAGGGGTCATAAAATTGAACATAAAAATATGCTTATATAGGGCCTATTTTGTGAAAACTTTAAAAATCTTCTTGTCCTTTCCCACTGGGTCTAGGGCTACACAATTTGGTATGTAGTGGCATTGTATAGTCCTCTACTTAGTTTGTTCAAACTATGCCCCAGGGGTCAAATTTGACCCTGCCCTGGGGGTCACAAAATTGATAATATGCTTATATAGTGCCTTTTTTGAGAAATCTTAAAAAAAAATCTTCTTGTCCATAACCATTAGGCATAAGGCTACGAAAATAAGTATGTAGTGACATAACTCTCTACCAAGTTTGTTCAAATTATGCCCCTTGGGTCAAATTTGACCCTGCCTGGGGGGTCAAAAAATTTAACATACGCTTATATGGGGCCTATTTTGTGAAAACTTTTAAAGTCTTCTTGTCCATAACCATTGGGATTAGGGCTACCAAATTTGGTATGAAGTGACATCTAATAGTCTTCTACCAATTTTTTTCAAATTATGCCCCTGGGGTCAAATTTGACCCTGCCCCAGGGGTCACAACATTGAATGAAAGCTTATGAAGCGCCTATTTTGTGAAATCTTTATGTCAAAATCCATTGAGCCTACTAAACTAAATTTGGTATGCAGTTATGTCTTAAAGTCCTCTACCAAGTTTGTTCAAATTATGCCCTTTGGGTTAATTAGACCCTGACCCGGGGGTAACAAAACTGAACATTATATACCCTTATATCTTGCTTATTTTGTGAATACTTTTGAAATATTCTTGTCTTTAACTCTAGGACCTAGGGCTACAACATTTTGTTTGTAGTGAGATATAGTAGTCCTCTACAAAGTTTGTTCAAATTATGCCCTTGGGGTTAAATTTGACCCAGCCCAGGGGGGTCACAAAAGTGAACATATGTTTAAATTAAGGGCCTATATTTTAGTATTTGCACATGCTGAGAATATTTGTTTCAGCCTCTTTTTTCAGCAGTGGAGCGATACTGGGCCATCATGGCCCTCTTGTTGAAATTCATGTTTTGACATAGATGTCCTGTTTTGTTTCCAGGGGCCTTACCGTCGCCAGTTCAAGCTCAGAGGACCATGTTTCCCAAATCCAAGGTTGCCCTATATCTCAACATGTGAGCCTTTTCTTATACTAAAGGTGTCACTGTTAGGTATTTAATATGGTGTCTACTTAGCAATCAGGTTCTGGATTTGATCCCCACACTGGGCGTATTTAAATTGATACCGTTAAGCCATTATTGTTTCTTTATCTCTAATTTTCAAGGATATTTGTGGGTCTGCTCAAAAATGATATCAAATGATCAACAACATTTCAACTCAAACTTATATAAAATATTATTTATGAAAATTAAATAATTTAAGATGATACGAACATGTCGGACTCAACAAATCCATAAAATGTCATGTCAACAAACATGTACTTTGTTTTTAAATATTTATTATCGTGACATTTAAGGAATAAAGATTATTATAATTTTTTTTAAATACTTGTAAATCTATGAATTTGACAATAACCAAAGTACTTAACCTTTTCTTTCAATGTTTAAAGGTCTAGCTGTACCGCTTACAACAAGAGAGCCCCAATTTTGAGCATGCAAGGGAGAAAGAAAGTTGCAGGATAAGAACAAATAGCTGCTTCAGCATCAACAGAAGCTACAACATCAATCCTCACAATTTGGAAATCAGCCTTTTCCTGGACAAAGGTTTCCGAATGTAAGGTTGGTGTGGCGTAGTGGACATATTGTCCTCCTAGCAACTGCGATGTCACGGGTAGGATCCTCACTCTTGGAGCGTTCTTTAGGACTCCCCCAAAGACACCAAGTAATACTTCTACCAAGAAAACAGACTCGAAAGTGTCTCCATTATTCATTAACCGTAGGTTGTTCAAGAATTGTGCTTAATACATTTGATTAAATGAAATGTGTAGTACTTGTGAATACTTATATTGATATACACAACTTTGGTGAATTATTTGTTTATTGACCGGTTAATTACAACTTGTGGCTTTTTCAAATAATGCTTTATAATGATTGGGTACTGTATACACTTGACTGAATAATTTACCTTTCATTTTAATAAAAAAGCTGTGTACCTGTCTTATTTGAACATCCTTAAATTAAACTTTGACCTTTTTCAAATATGTACACGTATAAATTTGTAATGCAACGATACAGTCATTTATGAACTTTGGTAGATTTTTGTTAAAAGAACTCCCCCTATGAGGTGTGTCAAAAATCTCACCTCTGTGCTCAACTTGCTTCCTATCTAGCTCTACAATAATTTGACAATGTGGCAATCAACATGGTTCCGTTCCAGGAATACCTCACAGAGCTGATGAACAGTGCCAGAGCGTAGAACATGACCCGTAAGAGGAACAGGATCCTGAGTCCAATATCAACATGGTACCAATCTCGTGAAAATGTCCTGCAGCCTCCCCTTAGTCCGAGCATTGTTAGTCCCAGGGCCATGATGTCCCTGGGGTGACAACTCTTGCCGGGCTCCTCCCAACAGCAGTGGAGCACCATGGCCTTTCAGGTGGGGATATGAATATACGGATATTAACGCCCCACAAACCATGTTTGAGAGGGTGTATAGGATTGATATTATCATTTGAAATAAGCAATTTTCATATCAACCTTTTGAAGCAATTTGTGAAGGGATTCAGCAGGCTTTTATGGGATACAGCTAAACACAGTTCTGGATTTTAAAGCATATTCATTCCACATTTCTCAAGCAATACAATTTAAATTTCCCATATGTCATCACCATGAATGTAGATGTTAAAGACACAATATCATTCCCTAGACCCACATGTTCCAGAGTTATGTGCCCTTGAACCTTGAAAGTGTGTGCATTCTCAAGCGCTTAAAATCATACTGCAAATATGCAATCACAATAAAGTGTGCATTGATATGTTTTTAGTCATGGTTTTCCCAAAGCTTAAGTTTGTAAGTAACCAAGCAACACTTTCGCACAACATTAATTTACTTACCTTGTGTCATAATGAAGGGGTCAGTATGAACCCTCTGGTAACTAATTTTCTAAAACCAACATACAGAGTAATATAAACATTTGGGCCATAATTATACCTCCATAAAGGCAGTTTTGGGGGTGTATCATTCATGGGGGGTATACTTTAATCACTTTTGGTTGGTTGGTTGGTTGGTCTGTCAAACTGCTCTGTACTTTGTGTCGCAAACTAGTCCCTCAGTCTTCTGTGCATCAACATGAAACTTATTATCTCCCGCCAAAGGGGAGGGATATTGTTTTGGCATTGTCCATCCATCGGTCCTTGAACACTTTTGTGTCCGGAGCCATATCTTGGAAGGGTATAGTACCAGAAAGGCCGTTTACCAAAAAGGCCGCACCAAAAAGGCCGCATANCTTTCTTTTTTCAGACGCCAATTGAAGGAATCAAACTGACCGATCAGGAATACAGCCTGTTGCAGCAGTGGTTATCATACTGACCCCAGTCAAAAATAGAAAGCTCAGAGACCTCTTTAAGAAGTGCTAGTCTCTACATACCTCGTGGTTTGTTAAGAACTTACTCTGACATTTCTCATCTTCGAGTTTGTGACAGGTGGAAAATGAGTGACATGATTCAGACGGAAATGGCGGAATGACTAATCATAACAATACAAGTGGATAGCCATACAGTCATGCGACCAGCCACATGGTGTTATGTGACTAAGTCAAGCTGTGTTCAAAGAAAAACTAAATATTTCATGTCTTATGGGAACTATGGTACTGTCAGTCATTTTATGTTGAAGTTTTTAAGCTCCACTGGCCAAAGATCTTCTCCTAAACAACTGGTCCAATTCTGATGAAATTTCTCATGAATGTTACCGGGGTAAACCTCTTTCAAATTTGTTCAAATTTTGCCCCTGGGGTCAAATTTGACCCTGCCCCAGGGGTCACAAAATTTAAAATTGGCTTATATAAGGCCTATTTTGTGAAAACTTAAAAAATCTTCTTGGCCATAACCATTGGGCCTAGGGCTACCAAATTTTGTATTTAGTGACATCAAATAGTCCGCTTCCAAATTTGTTTAAATTTTGCCCCTGGGTTCAAATTTGACCCTGCCCCGGGGGTCATAAAATTGAGCATATGCTTATATAGGGCCTATTTTGTGAAAACTTTAAAAATCTTCTTGTCCATAACCATTGGGCCTAGGGCTACAAAATTTGGTATGTAGTGACATTGTATTTTCCTCTACTTAGTTTGTTCAAATTATGCCCTTTGGGTCAAATTTGACCCTGCTCTGGGGTCACAAAATTGAACATATGCTTATATAGTGCCTATTTTGTGCAAACTTTAAAAATCTTCTTGTCCATAACCATTGGGCCTAGGGCTACCAAATTTGGTATGTAGTGACATCAAAAAGTCCTCTACCAAATTCGTTCAAATTATGTCCCTGGGGTCAAATTTGACCCTGCCCCAGGGGTCATAAAATTGAACATAAAATTATGCCTATATAGGGCCTATTTTGTGAAAACTTTAAAAATCTTCTTGTCCTTTCCCATTGGGTCTAGGGCTACATAATTTGGTATGTAGTGACATTGTATAGTCCTCTACTTAGTTTGTTCAAATTATGCCCCAGGGGTCAAATTTGACCCTGCCCTGGGGGTCACAAAATTGATTATATGCTTATATAGTGCCTCTTTTTAGAAATCTTTAAAAAAAAATCTTCTTGTCCATAACCATTAGGCATACGGCTACCAAAATAAGTATGTAGTGACATAACTCTCTACCAAGTTTGTTCTAATTATGCCCCTTGGGTCAAATTTGACCCTGCCTGGGGGGTCAAAAAATTAAACATACGCTTATATGGGGCCTATTTTGTGAAAACTTTTAAAATCTTCTTGTCCATAACCATTGGGATTAGGGCTACCAAATTTGGTATGAAGTGACATCTAATAGTCCTCTACCAAATTTGTTCAAATTATGCCCCTGAGGTCAACTTTAACCCTGCCCCGGGGGTCACAAGATTGAATAAACGCTTATAAAGCGCGTATTTTGTGGAATCTTTATGTCAAAAACCATTGAGCCTAGGGCTACCAAATTTGGTATGCAGTTATGTCTTAAAGTCCTCTACCAAGTTTGTTCAAATTATGCCCTTTGGGTAAATTTGACCCTGACCCGGGGGTAACAAAACTGAACATTATATACCCTTATATCTTGCTTATTTTGTGAAAACTTTTGAAATATTCTTGTCTTTAACTCTAGGACCTAGGGCTACCACATTTTGTTTGTAGTGAGATATAGTAGTCCTCTATAAAGTTTGTTCAAATTATGCCCTTGGGGTTAAATTTGACCCAGCCCAGGGGGGGTCACAAAAGTGAACACATGCTTAAATTTAGGGCCTATATTTTAGTATTTGCACGTGCTGAGAATATTTGTTTCAGCCTTTTTTTCAGCAGTGGAGCGATACTGGGCCATCATGGCCCTCTTGTTGAAATTCATGTTTTGACATAGATGTCCTGTTTTGTTTCCGTAGCCAGTTCAAGCTCAGAGGACCATGTTTCCCAAATCCAAGGTTGCCCTATATCTCAACATGTTAGCCTTTTCTTATACTAAAGGTGTCACTGTTAGGTATTTAATATGGTGTCTACTTAGCAATCAGGTTCTGGATTTGATCCCCACTAAGGGCGTATTTAAATTGATACCGTTAAGCCATTATTGTTTCTTAATCTCTAATTTTCAAGGATATTTGTGGGTCTTCTCAAAAGTGATATCAAATTAGCAACAACATTACAACTCAAACTTATATAAAATATTATTTATGAAAATTAAATAATTTAAGATGTTACGAACATGTCTGATTCAACAAATCCATGTAATGTCACGTCAACAAACATGTATTTTGTTTTTAAATATTTATTATCGTGACATTTAAGGAATAAAGATTATTATAAGTTTTTTTAAATACTTGTAAATCTATGAATTTTACAATAACCAAAGCACTTAACCTTTTCTTTCAATGTTTAAAAGTCTAGCTGTACCGCTTACAACAAGAGAGCCCCAATTTTGAGCATGAAAGGGAGAAAGAGAGTTGCAGGATAAGAACAAATAGCTGCTTCAGCATCAACAGAAGCTACAACAACAATCCTCACAATTTGGAAATCAGCCTTTCCGTGGACAAAGGTTTCCGAATGTAAGGTTGGTGTGGCGTACTGGACATATTGTCCTCCTAGCAACTGCGATGTCACGGGTAGGATCCTCACTCTTGAAGCGTTCTTAAGGAGTCCCCCAAAGACACCAAGTAATCCTTCTACCGAGAAAACAGACTCGAAAGTGTCTCCATTATTTATTAACCGTAGGTTGTTTTAGAATTGTGCTTAATACATTGGATTAAATGAAATGTGTAGTACTTGTGAATACTTATATTGATATACACACCTTTGGTGAATTATTTGTTTATTGACCGGTTAATTACAACTTGTGGCTTTTTCAAATAATGCTTCATAATGATTGGGTACCGTATATACTTGACTGAATAATTTACCTTTCATTTTAATAAAAAAGTTGTGTATATTTGAACATCCTTAAATTAACTTTGACCTTTTTCAAATATGTACACGTATAAATTTGTAATGCAACGATACATTTATTTATGAACTTTGGTAGATTTTTGTTAAAAGAACTCCCCCTTATGAGGTGTGTCAAAAATCCCACCTCTGTGCTCAACTTGCTTCATTTGTAGCTCTACAATAATTTGACAATGTGGCAATCAACATGGTTCCGTTCCAGGAATACCTCACAGAGCTGATGAACAGTGCCAGAGCGTAGAACATGACCCTTAAGAGGAACAGGATCCTGAGTCCAATATCAACCTGGTACCAATCTCGTGAAAATGTCCTGCAGCCGGCCCTTAGTCCGAGCCTCGTTAGTCCCAGGGCCATGATGTCTTTGGAGTGACAACTCTTGCCGGGCTCCTCCCAACAGCAGTAGAGCACCATGGCCTTTCAGGTGGGGATATGAATATACGGTTATTTACACCCCAAAAACCATGTTTGAGAGGGTGTATAGGATTGATATTATCATTTGAAATAAGCGATTTTCATATCAACCTTTTTAAGCAATTTGGGAAGGGATTCAGCAGGCTTTTATGGGATACAGCTAAACACAGTTCTGGATTTTAAAGCAAATTCATTCCACATTTCTCAAGCAATACAATTTAAATTTCCCGTATGTCATCACCATGAATTTAGATGTTAAAGACACAATATCATTCCCTAGACCCACACGTTCCAGAGTTATGTGCCCTTGAACCTTGAAAGATTGTGCATTCTCAAGCGCTTAAAATCATATTGCAAATATGCAATCACAATAAAGTGTGCATTGATATGTTTTTAGTCATGGTTTTCCCAAAGCTTAAGTTTGTCAGTAACCAAGCAACACTTTCGCACAACATTAATTTACTTACCTTGTGTCATAATGAAGGGGTCAGTATGAACCTGTGGTAACTAATTTTCTAAAACCAACATACAGAGTAATATAAACATTTGGGCCATAATTATACCTCCATAAAAGCTGTTTTTGGGGTGGATCATTCATGGGGGGTATACTTTAATCACTTTTGGTAGGTTGGTTGGTTGGTCTGTCACACTGCTCTGTACTTTGTGTCGCAAACTAGTCCCTCAGTCTTCTGTGCATCAACATGAAATTTATTATCCCCCGCCAAAGGGGAGGGATATTGTTTTGGCATTGTCCATTCATCCGTCTGTCCGTCCGGCACTTTTGTGTCCGGAGCAATATCTTGGAAGTGCTTTGGAGGATTTCATTGAAACTTGGTATGAGTATATATATTAGTGATGCAAGAGATTAACCGGTTAACCTACCGAAACGACAAGTTAACTGGTAACATTTTGGGGAAAAGGTTAACCTGAAAACAAATATATTATGCTTTTTTCATGGAATAATTCTTACGATTTTACGTTTTGCACGCAACATGCTGCCAACTTACGCAGGCGACTTATTAGCACAACATGCCACACCAGACGGTTATAAACAACGTGTCAATAAACAAAGTAATAAAGCAATAAATCAGTACCTTTGAAACATTAATCTAACTTGCGATAAAAATCAGTTGCGGCAATGGACGACTTATTTTGATGTTTTGTTAACTAATATCCAACACTGATTGCTCGCGAAAATAAAGTGTTTTAGTAATAAATTTATCAAGATTAGTATTCGTTGTTAAAATATTGTCGAGTTAACGTCGTATTTGTTTTATCAGAAATTAATATAATAAGTAATTTACGCCATCAACGATGCCCTCACTACTGTATGAGGCAAGTTTTATATTAGAAAACAAATAATTAAACAACCTGAAAGAGAAAACACATTTTTATTTCTTTATATTAAGTGAATTTGAGTTAACAAAATGTAAACAGAATGAACAAAGTTGTAAGTGATACAACGCCAATGTCATATAAGCGACTCAACCAAAAATACAATAAAGACACGTGAAAATGAATATTGTGTAGATGTTAAAACTTTTTACTCATATGCTTTTACGCAGGAAAAATAAATACAAAATATAGCATTTACAAAATTATTCAAGTAAATGTTATAATACATTTAGTTTAAGAAACGGATATTTTATCAACTCAAGCGATCTTTAATTACTTTCGTTTCTATAGAGAGTACATGTACGAGCAGTTAGACATTTTTAACGTTTACTTTAACATACATTTTTACTACTAAAGGTTTTTCGGTTAACCGGTTAATAACCGGTTACGGCAAAAGGTTAACTGGTTACTGTTTTGTTGTTACCTATTGCATCACTAATATATATGGATAAGAGGATGATGCATGCCAAATGGCATTATACACCATCTGCAAATAAAGGAGTTATGGCCCTTTGTATATATACTGTGTCAATGCAGCATGTAGGGGTATACGTCACATCTGTGACAATGCTCTAGTTTGGCGGGGGATATCAATTCCACGAATTTGCTTGTTAAATACATGAATGTTATTTAAATTATGTGAAGTGCAATATGTTATTTTTTTATGTCCCGTTATTCTTGGTAGTGTTATGTTCCCTTAAACTAAAGCAAATTTTATGTACTTACTTCATTTTATATCACCAAAGACTTGATAACTAACACAATCCTGAACTTTTTTAATAAAATATGGTATGAAATGATAACATGTGTAATATCCTGTATTTAGCAACAATGACGCAAGAATTATGATGCTGTGCACCCACAATACTTCTGAAAGAACAATGTTTGATGTTATTTTACGCAAATACAGAGACATATGACATTTAAGCTTTTAAAAAAAAAGAAATAATTGTAAAAGTGATGAATGATCAACTATTTTTTGCACTTGTGGTTTTAGAGAAAGTCAATTTCCCCCTGTGGCAATGTGAACCTATTTGTTTTCTCTATAACCACTTGTGATATAAAGTTTCATTATTTACTGCAATCAACTCAAACAATATTCTATATTGATTCAAACTTGATTGCATGGACTGTCTTCACAATTTTCAGAAGCTTTCCATTTCTGGAACTTAGTTGCCTCAATACTGGTTTTGTTTTAATCTGTTTATGTAAGCTTAGCAATTTGAAAGCTTATGGCTTATGGAGGAACTCTCTAAAGTGCAAATAAATGCTTGCAATTTTTGCAAAATTATCTGTCCAGTTTGACAAATGATTTACCTTATTTCCAGAAAACCCGAAGAGCAAGGCAACTTTGTTCTGGAAGCAGTCACAGCGATAATCTCATCTCTATGGTACCTGACCTGCTGCCTGTGAACATCTTGCAGAGGGAACCTTTAGTGAGTTTGTGAGACTTGTGCAGGTTTTTGGTATATACCTACTTTTAGAGGTGGTTTAGAGGAAAACAGATTAACCCTGACCCGTCTAAACTTCGTTCAGTCTGTGTGTTGTGTCAGGTTTTGTCGCATGCGTTACCTTAAAAAATATTGCTGCTAGTGTGATGCAACTCTCCAAACATATTAAGCGGCAACTGAGCTTGCACTCCTGTGTATTTTAGTCCATTTTTTTTGCAATTAGTGGAGCTTTGAGATACAAATGAAATATGGGGTCATCTGTGCCATGATTGCCAACACTTGTTCCTATTTTACAGAGGACATTTGAGTTTTCTCAGAAACTCTAGGCATCAAACACAGCTGTAAGGGGCCATCAGTCAGTAAGCCCTTGAAGATCCCTGATAATATTATATTGTCCCTAAGGTTTTATTTAAAATCTTTAGAATAAAAGGTAAAAAAAAATGTTTTACTTAATGTTTATTGTATTCTGGCCTTAAATACTTATCATTTAACAAATAAATAGAGAACCACCATTTTTAGCTCNTGACTGATTTGATGATAAAGGTTTTTGTTAAATCTAGTCAAATAGTTAAAAAGAAGGTTGAGGTTACTAAATAAAAACAGTTATGTAATGTTTTATTTTTAGGGCAAAGTACTTCAAGTCTACCTACTGTGTCTGTTTTCCGAAAGTTTAAATCTATAGCCTCATCCCGATTATAATAAAAATATAGATATACACTTTTACTAAAGATTTATGTCAAACGTTTATTTTAAGCTTTTGCAAAGCTGTTTAAATAATGCTGGTAACTTAGACAAAATAAAAAACATTTATTGTATTTTTTCCATTAAATAAGACATGTTTGTTTTACACGTAAACTATTTAGATGAGCTAAGTAAAATAATTGTTTAGAAAGGTTCATAATTGTTTTTCTTCTCTTTTGATCTGTTTGTCTTTTTGTCTGTATACTCATCAGTTTGCTTATTGGGATCAGTATTTTATCTAGAATAACTTGTAGAATTGTAAAATAAAATAAAAATAAACGTATTAATAAACTTTTGACAAACTTATTTAATCTGCTGTAAATAGCAAATTCTTTATTGACGTTCGGCACTTTATTTAATATTCAAAACAGTTCAACAGTTAAAACAAAAAAAAACAGTGAATTTACAATATGCTGATAAAAGACACAACATTTGATGGAAAAACACTATTGAACAAAACATTAAAAGGTTTTCTTAATTGGAATTGAGCTAGTTTCTTGAGAACTGACTAATGTCCCCAGTTATGAGTGTTCTTGTTTGATCATAAACTAACATGCTCATTATTTCTATTGACACGAGTATTTCGACATTAAAGTTCATTTTGCTTTATATATATGTATGTATACACAGATTGTGTGCGCTTAAATAAGTGGGTAACTTAAAAACTATTTCTTGGTTGTCGTATATAGGTACATGTTGCCATTTGTATATAGAGAAACTGCAAAACAAATGTATTTTCTGTGGAAATTATTCATAAATTGTTGCCATTGCAAAAACATATTTTCACCGTTTTTATTAAATTGTTCAAAACATGTTTATAATGTACATCTTTACATGCCAGGCAAAAGAGAGAAAAAATGCTTTGGGTGAGTGCGCGTATTAAACTTTCTATAAAATACAGATATGCAGAATTACAGATTATGAACTGAAACAAATGCTTCAGGCAATAGAAACACCTTGTTTTATGTCATGATTTTCATTGAGTAAAATTAAGCANCAGCATGAAATACCTCGCGGAGCTAATAAACAGTGCCAAAGCGTAGAACATTACCTTCAAGAAGAACAGGAATCTGGGTCTTATATCAACGTGGTATCAATCTCATGAAAATGTCCTGCAGCCGCCCTAAGTCTGAGCCTCGTTAGTCCCAGGGCCATGATGTCTCTGGGGTGACAACACTTGCCGGGCTCCTTCCAACAGCAGTAGAGCAACATGACCTTTCAGGTGGGGATATGAATTTACAATTATTAACACCCTACAACCCATGTTTGGGAAGGGGGTATAGGATTGAAATTATCATTTGAAATAAGCGATTTTCATATAAACCTTTTAAAGCAATTTGGCAAGTTATTTATAAGGCACCCATTTGATGCAGCCAATCACCGTTCTAGATTTTCGAGCGAACTCATTTCACATTTCTCAAGCAATACAATTTAAATTTCACATATGTTATCACCATGAATGTAGATGAGCAAGACACAATTTCATTCCCTAGACCCACACATTCCTGAGTTATGTGCACTTGAACTTTTTCATTTTTAAAGCCTTAATTTTCAAGTTTGTGCATTCTCGGGCACTTAAAATCAGACTTCAAATATGTAATCACTATGAAGTGTGGATTGATATGTTATAAACCATGGTTTTCCCAAAGATTAGGTTTGTCAATGATCAAGCAACACTTTCGTACAACATTAATTTTTTGACCTGGTGTCATACCGTTGGGCCGGTAGTGGTTAGTATGAACCTGTATTAACTAATTTTCTAAAACCAACATACAGAGTAATATAAACATTTATGCCATAATTATCCCTCCATAAAGGAAATTTTGGAGGTGGAACATTCATGGGGGTATACTTTAATCACCCTGTTGGTTGGTTGGTCTGTCACACTGCTCTGTACTTTGAGTCGCAAACTAGTCCCTCAGTCTTCTGTGCATCAACATGAAACTTATTAAATATGTTATTTAAATTATGTGAAGTGCAATATGTTATTCTTTTATGTCCCGATATTCTTTGTAGTGTTATGTTGAACTAAAGCAAATTTTATGTACTTACGTCATTATATATCAGAAAAGACTTGATTACTAAAGAAATCCTGAACTCTTTTAATAAAATGTGGTAAGAAATGATCAGATCCTGTATTTAGCTACAATGACGCACAAATATTCCCACAATATTTATGAACGTTTGACGTTTTAGCTTTTCTCTGGTATTTTCTATGATTGCTTTTAAGCATTAAAAAAAAAGCAATAATTTTAAAAGTGTTGAATGATCAAATATGTATTGCACTTGTTATTTTAGAGAAAGTCAATTTTCCCCCGTGGCTATGCCAGTTGTGAATCTATTTTGTCTCTATAACCATTTATGAAATAAAGATTGATCATATACTGAATCAACTCATTACATATCCTCTGTTGATTTTAGCTTTATTGCATGGAACGTCTACACAATTTTCAGAAGCTTTCCATCTCTGAAACTTGTTTAAACTTGGTTAAATCTTGTTATGTTAGCTCAGCAATATGGCAGCTTATGGCTTATGGAGACATTCTCTATATTGCAAAAAATGCTTGCAATTTCTGAAAAATTATCTGTCCAGTTTGACAAACGATTATCTTATTTCCAGACAACCCTAAGAGCAAGGCGTGGACTTTGTTCTGCAAGCAGTTACCATCACAGCGCTCAAGCCAGCAGCCGTCGATGTCTTGAGATAATCTCATTTCTATGGTATTCGACCTGCTGCCTGTGACCATCTTGCAGAGGGAACCTTTGGTGAGTTTGTGAGCATTGTGCAGGTTTTTGGTATAAACCTACTTTCAGAGGTGGGTTAGAGGAAAACAGATTAACCCTGACCCGTCTTAACTTCGTTCTGTCTGTCTTTCATGTCAGGTTTTGTCGCATGCGTTACCTAAACAAATATTGCTGCTAGTGTGATGCAACTCTCCAAACATATTAAGGGGCAAAGGAACTTGTACTCCTGTGTATTTTAGTCAATTTTCTTTTGTCATTAGTGGAGGTTTAACCACAAGTGAAATATGGGGTCATCAGTGTTCATGGTTGCCAACACGTGTTCCTACTTCACAGAGGACATATGTGTCTTCTCGGAAAATCTAGGTGCCAAGCACTGAATTAAAGGGGTCATGTCATTAGGCCCTTGTATATCCCCGATTAGATAATATTTTCCCAAGTTTTTGTAATGAGATATTTAGAAAGAAAGAAGTAAACACAGAAATAAAAGTCTTTTTTACTAATGTTTATATTATTCTTCGCCTTATGTATTTATTATTTAATCACTTCATCGAGGACCGCATTTTCATCTATGGATTCAAATCATATAAATGTTAACACCCTATGGCAGTGATGCGCTTATTCGTTGCTTTCATAAGTAACAAAATAAAAATGATAAACAACATTCATAATAACATGTCTTCCTTTCTTTCAGATCCGAGTCGCAGTCAAACCTTCCAATGAAAAAGACCGCCTGTTACAGCAGTTGGTATCAGATTGATGCCAATCATACCTAGGAAGCTCAGTAAATAAATACAATATAACACATTCTAGTACCTAAGTGCCTGCATTGGCTACATTAAGACGGGCTGTTGTGAACAATTACAATGGAAGTCCTCCTCTTGGAATATCGGGAAGAGTAGAAAACGAGTGGCATGGTTTACATGGAAATCGTGAAATGACAAGTCATGTGACCAGCCAAGTATTGTGACCAGTCAAGTCATGTGACCAGTCAATCCATGTGACCAGTCAATTCATGTGATCAGCCAAGTCTTGGGACCAGTCAAGTCATGTGACCTGTCAAGTCATGTGACCAGTCAAGTCATGTGACCAGTCAAGTCTTGTGACCAGCCAAGTCTTGTGACCAGTCAAGTCTTGTGACCAGCCCAGTCAAGTTATGTTGAAAGAAAAAAATCATATCTTATTGGAATTATGATGCTGACCGATTTGATGATAAAGGTTTTTGTTAAATCTAGTCAAATAGTTAAATATAAGGTTGAGGTTACTTATTAAAAACAGTTATGTAACGTATTATTTTTAGGGCAAAGTACTTCAAGTCTACCTACTGTGTCTGTTTTCCGAAAGTTTTACTCTATAGCCTCATCCTGATTATAATAAAAATAGAGATATACAATTTTACTTAAGATTTTTGTCAAACGTTTATTTTAAGCTTTTGCAAAGCTGTTTAAATAATTCTGGTAAATTAATTAAATAATTCTGACAAAATAGAAAACATTTATTGTCTTCTTTCCATTAAATAAGACATGTTTGTTTTACACGTAAAATATTTAGATGAGCTAAGTATATTAATTGTTTAGAAAGGTTCATAATTGTTTTTCTTCTGTATTGATCTGTCTGTCTTTTTGTCTGTATACTCATCAGTTTGCTTATTGGGATCAGTATTTTATCTAGAATAACTTGTAGAATTGTAAAAAATTAAAAATAAACGTATTAATAAACTTTTGACAAAGTTATTTAATCTGCTGTAAATAGTAAATTCTTTATTGACGTCCGGCACTTTATTTAATATTCAAAATAGTTCAACAGTTAAAAAAAAACAGTGAATTTACAATATGCTGATAAAAGACACAACAATTGATGGAAAAACACTATTGAACAAAACATTAAAAGGTTTTCTTAATTGGAATTGAGCTAGTTTGTTGAGAACTGATAAGAAAATGACTCTTTCATTATTTAGCGTACAATTTTAATTTTCCTTAAAGTAAAAACAATCAAATGACTCTTGATGACTAATGTCCCCAGTTATGATTGTTATTGTTTGATCATATACTAACATGCTCATTATTCCTATTGACACGAGTAATCCGACATTATAGTTCATTTTGCTTTATATATATATGTATGTATACACGTATGTGTGCGCTTAAATAAGTGAGTAACTTAAAAACTTGCTATTACTGTTTATGCACATATATGTATGTTCACATGGGCCTATGGCCTACTGATTCTAAAATAAAATGATTTCTTCTTTTTTAAAGTATTATTGATAAGTATTAACTTATGTCTGTTAATTGATTGTGACAGTTAACCAGTTTTGTTACAGCTGTTACGTTCCACATTAGCTGTTGGTGAAGTGCATACGCTGTGGCCAGTTTCCTTAAATTTCCCAACTTAAAAATTCAGCACATTTCTTCAGACCGGATTTCCATACAAATGTGGTTGTTTATATTGAACTTTGTTTTTGCATGAAACATGTTGGTTCTGCTGTTGAACAATTAAAAATAGCTTTGTATATGACAATTGTGTGTCATATTTCAAATATCTTATATTGATATTTACATGTTAAAAAACATTTTCTGTTAATGTGTATGCACGTTTAGCTAAAATGAAATGGTTATTATACAAGCATCCAAATTATTGGTAATAACTATATTGATGCCAGTAGTTGCAATGTTCAAAATCATGTCTTGATTTGTTCGTCTACACCAAACTAACATTTTTGCAATAGTAAAACTCATTTGTATTTAGTAAACTTTATGAAAACTGTCCCAGGCCTGTCTTCAATTGCTGGTGTTCCACTAATGATAATGGAAATATTAATTTCCCGCATTATTTTTATATGACTCTGTCTGACTTCTGATTTTTGTAAATATCTTCAAAATTGTGAGATTACTGTTAAAGAGTATTTTAATTGCAAACATTTCAACTATTACTAAAAATGTAACTGTTTAAATTGTCTTATACTGGCTGATTAATTGAATTAAATTTTTCAGTAGTCTTGCATAAATTTATTGATGTTGTTTTGTCAAGGCAAAACATATCATTGTAATTGTGTTGCTTGTGTGACCTTGACTATAATCAGTGTTTTATTATAGAGTGGTTTGATTATGTTTATGTTTGGGATGTGTACTTAGCCATTCATGGAGTGGAAATATTGTTATTCGGTTACAATTGGATTCTATGAAAAATAAAAACAGTCTATGGATCGTTGTCTCACTTCTATATATCTTTTCCCCGATTTAACTTATTTTTTCCCTCAGCTGAGGGATACAGGGGTTTTGGTCTGTCCGTCCGTTAGTCCGCCCATACACTTAGTTTTCGTTCACTTTAATGAGAACCTTCACTTTAGACACACATACTACTAAAATACTAACTTGTTAATGACAAAAACGCTTCAAGGTGACACTGAGACTACATTTAAAGATTAACCTTCGAAGTTCGTTTATTGAGGTACAGGGCTTTGTCGCAATTTCACTGCCGAAACCCTGTTTTCTTAAGGTACCTGCATTTATGCAAATGGAATTTTCTTAGAAGGCACATGACATGTCTTTTTCATAAAGATTTTCGAAGGAAGACATATTTTTATTGCTACTAGGCTTGCAAAATGTGAATTAAAGAAAATGCCATAAACGTTGGCCGTTTTATAATGGGCTCCTAAGGGAGTTTGATTAAGTGTAAACTAACCTTTCGTTCAGAAACCAAGTTTAACAGATTCTAGCAGGGACCTACGCGATGAACGGGTTAAATAAACGCATTAATACAGAAGTGCGAATTTTCATTTCACAGGCTGAACACTTACGTA
The DNA here is from genome assembly GCA_007657795.1 of Dreissena rostriformis. Taxonomy (NCBI): domain Eukaryota; kingdom Metazoa; phylum Mollusca; class Bivalvia; order Myida; family Dreissenidae; genus Dreissena; species Dreissena rostriformis. The sequence goes on along the minus strand of VMBQ01001080.1, from coordinate 166,754 downwards.
AAATGGTATGCATTACCTATGTTTTTGTGTGAAAATAAAAACTATATACACCTGAACGTAAAACTGAAAATGAGAACATAAGAGACGGTTCAGTAATTTGACACAGTATAAGGATTACATAATGGTAACAGTGTATTAGACGTATGAGCGCAATAGTTCATAGATACACTTTAACCGATGCACTATTTCGTCGATACCCTTTTTGATTGATGCATGATTGNAGAACCTTCACTTTAGACACACATAAGACTTAAATACTAACTTGTTGATGACAAAAACGCTTCAAGGTGACACTGAGACTACATTTAAAGATTAATCTTCGAAGTTCGTTTATTGAGGTACAGGGATTTGTCGCAATTTCACTGCCAAAACCTTGTTTTCTTAGAAGGCACAAGACGTGTCTTTTTAATAAAGATTTTCGAAGGAAGACATATTTTTATTGCTACTAGGCTTGCAAAATGTGAATTAAAGAAAATACCATAAACGTTGGCCGTTTTATAATGGAATCCTAAGGAAATTTAATTAAGTGTTAACTAACCTTTCGTTCAGGAACCAAGTTTAACAGATTCTAGCAGGGACCTACACAGGTCCCTGATTCTAGCAATGAATGGGTAAAATAAACGCAGTAATACAGAAGTGCGAATATTCATTTCACAGGCTGAACGGTTATGTAAAATGGTATGCATTACCTATGTTTTTGTGTGAAAAATAAAAACTATATACACCTTAACGTAAAACTGAAAATGAGAACATAAGAGACGGTTCAGTAATTTGACACATTATAAGGATTACATAATGTTAACAGTGTATTAGACGTATGAGCGCAATAGTTCATTGAGACACTTTAACCGATGCACTATTTCGTCGATACGCTATTTGATTGATGCATGATTGCCCCGATGCACAATTTCATTTATGACATGTTTCTGAATTAGTCATACTATATATATATATACTAGCTTTAACTTTTTCTATTGTGTTCCATGCCAGTGTATACATACGCACGGCTGTTAATCACTGGCGCCAACTTTCTTGGGAGATGTATTAATAAACAAGCAAATGATACGTCTGAGATGACGCTAATGACCGAAAAAAAAATCAACATAATTCGCCTTATTACACAACTCTGGCAATTAAGTGTGATTCCGCGAAGATCAATTTGTCCTCAAACGTACAGTAACATACAATCACAGCCCATTTGGAGACAGTAGGACCTTTAAAAGTTGTCACATATAGAGGAATTTGAAACAGCGAATCGATTATTTTGCCTCTGTGTAGAAATTTTTTTGACCCAATTATACGTATATATCACACAGTCGCTTTCAAAGATTACAATGTTTAACATTATCAACACCATGGGCTTATGGATGATCTACATCATATTTTTACATTTTCCTAAACAAGGTGGATCCTATGCAAAGGAGGCGGCTCTAAGAACGAGGTCCATTATGATAAACATTCTCAACGTTAACGCTCAAGTCAGATGATTATTGAAAATGTTGTTCAGGGCCTTAAGTATCACGAACATACTTAAGTCAATATTCTGACTCAACTTTGAGTTTGTTCTCAATGTTTTAGATGAGTTTGATAATCTTGCTCAATTGGGTGTTCACATAAGTTGTTTTTGTTTTTAGTGTCACTAAACCCTGAGTTTGAGGAGGAATATGTGCTTATAATGGATAGCATTCCGGTATGACGGGGGTATTTTTGACGTGTACAACTGGAGCATTATTGTGGACTATTCAAATGATTGAATGAACTTCTATCAAAACGCTACGCTAATGATTCGCTTCTTTTCTTGCGAATGTCACACTTCGTATGTGTAGCGAAGTTAAACTATGTTCGCATTAATAATTACTTGTGGACATCTTTTGAATCAATTCAATTATAAAATTTATGGCTTAGGACTTTTTGCCACGATATTCAGTTTTGAAGAAAAGTTAGTTGTCACAGTTTTAATATATGGAAAAAGTGCAGTTACAATGTTATACTGAATTGCAAATTGAACAAAAAACATATACCGTTTCATTTAACAAGTACAAATGCAGCGAGCAGCCTAATTGGTTTCAACAATGTATTAAAACTTTGCAACTGCCGGCGAGAAGAACGAAAAGAGCACCATGCACTTGCAAAGTACGATTTAACGATGGATGAAACGTCACTCAGCGTTTGTGTCATACGCACTTAAAAGAAGATAATAACATGCATATGCAATACATGTACATAAATACGCCACTGACGAAGATGGGTTAGTATTTTATGCAAAACGCAGTCTCAGGTTGCCTCAATGTTTTTGCTTATGCAGCAAATTGCACAACTTTGGCATATGATTCTTTCGGCGTGCAATTTTAAGCCGAGGCAGCTTTATTGTCTCGCCTCAGCGTGACTACCTCGGTCCAATTTAGTGTTATTATGTGTTTATCTGATTTTAAATTATCGTTACATTGTTCGACTTTCAAAAACCTCTGTTTCAAAGCGGTGATTGACGATAATAGTTTGCAAGCAAATGTCATGCGCGTGTCAAGTCGAACATCACTTGGACATGTATGGGCAAAGACCTATCAATATACAATATGTATATTGATAGGTCTTTGGTATGGGCAATGTTGCGCAAGATGAATTCAGTAACACTAATGAGAACGTGTTTTGAAAAAAATAGCGCTTTGCCGGCTGTGGTGAGTATAATAAAAATGTATTAAACTTAATGTTCAATATTTGATACATCGTTACGGTCATATCATTAAGATGTTTGTTTTTGGCCCTGGGTATCCCACTGAACAGAGATTTGCATAAGCATGATCTAACGTGAGTGTATGTTATGCCCCCGGGCTACCCGTCGAGCTGCGACGGATTGATCAAGGCGGACAGCGCAGTGGCCTCAGGGTAAGGTCGTGATCTGCGACCTCCGCGGTCCCCAGTGCGAGCACGGACCCATGCAGACCTGCCTCGACTACAAGATCAGAATCTTCTGTCCATGTCCTCGCTTTGGAAACAAAGGGGCGTAATGCTAGTGCGTACAGGTTCATGCCAGATTAGCGTGTGCTGACTGCACAGTCTTATATGGGACGACACTTTACGCGCATGCTCATAAAAAAAAACTTTTTCCCAGAGCCCTGCTCAACATATTTTAATACAGAGAAATTGCAAGCGTCTGCAAGGAGAAGGCGGTTATATAAACTGGGACATGTTTTTAGTGATGGAGGCTAAAAATGGAGAGGCAATATCAAGTTTGAGGCATCCGTCATCTATAACACAAATTAAGGAAGTTGTCTGTGTTTAGGTTTTAATGAAGTTTCTCAAAGCATTCAAGTCGACACTCTTGTATACATCTCCTATGTTACTAGTATGTTGGCTTATGTCATAACACGTTCATAAAATATATTACGAATGTTGCCAGGTCACCTGGAACGAACCGTTAGTCCAACCATGACGATTTCTCATCCAGGTGTTTGCGGTGCTATACCGAACGCTCCCGTTTACACTGGCTCCCCAGCCATATCTCCGCCCACGGTGGGAACTGGCCAGCGGACGGTTACTCCTCTGGCACTGACCGGCACTCACACCCGGAACTTCTCCGATCAAAATTGCACACAGGGTTGGGCCAAGGCCATACATGTGAGCATGCCGTCATTTACCGGAGATGATCTTAAACACTTGCCGACCTGCAGAAGAAATACAAGTTCTGTGGGGTTGGAAATAGTGTTGCAATAGGGTAATTATTATACATGTACAGAATTCGGAACGAGGATCTTATTCTTCACAAATTTTGCTACTAAAATGGTTATTTTTAAACCGCATGTTACTATAATGAATACTTTAAAACGAGAAACATCACAATATCGGGGACATAAAATAAAAGATCTGGATACAAATACAACCATAATATATGTTATCGTCTAAAAAGGCATTTACATTCAAACATTCCAAACCTACTGCTCCTTATATTTTTTTTAAGTAACCTGTTATTTATGCAGAACTTGACGGTATGCCCTTATTTATATACCATGGTATTTTATGGAATTGATAATTAGCTCAGAGGTCCTGGGTTCGAGTACTGGTATGGCTGCATACTTTTGTACAAACTTCGACCTGTTCATTGCAGATGCACGGGTCTTATATCTGCAAATAGCGCAGAGGAGATGAGTCAGAAGTTCACCTGTGACGTCACTCTTTGTTACGGCGCCGACCAGGCCGGCGGCAAGTGCGATTACTACGTGGTTAAGTCTAATTTATAACACGCGCAAATAATTTAGAGATACTTTTTATATGGGCTAAATTCTATACATTACCAATATAAAAAGAAGATTAATATTTGAGAGCGTCAACAAGTTGGACTATACGTGGTTCAGGTGAACTGTGACTGCACGGGTAAGAGGGGTTGCGACAAGGTAGACACTTATCGGTGGAAATAATGAAAGTATACGGAATTGACAATTATGAAATAACTATTCGGTCAAAGATCCATATATGAAAGCGTTTATTGATGGATCTGTGACATTAGTATCCATGGATAGGTGATATTTACCTTTAGATTAATAAAGAATAATATGGTAACACTGTGTTTTGCTATTTATCTATGAAATCTTTTAAGCGTCATAATGTGCCAAATATCAAAATGTTTAAATATAACAATTCAACCATTACCACCATATAATCGTGTACCGAATTATCAACATACACACATGGAATAAATCGTTGGAACGTTATTTGATAGTGTACACTTTTATGTCATTAGATCAGCCTCGAACTGTATTTCAAGTTCCACCCCGGATCACAACTCTCGAACCACCTATACTTCATCGCGGCGCCCGACGGCCCGTCCACTCTGATTTCCGCACGTCTCCCCGACGAGAGCGATATTTCTATCGGCGTGGTGTACCAGGCGGTCATCTCCGGGAGTAGTGCTGGGACGCACTCCACACATAATGCAGAGTCAGGCGCGAAAAGACTTAATAAACTTTGAAATGCTCACACACACGAGAGAAGCGTGTGTTTTGTCGTCGAGAAATGATCATGATGGTAAAAAATTTATTGTTGTCAAAAGAAAAGTGTTTGTTAGCTTTTACCCGCATCGCCATAAAAAAGCTACGAATGGACCCATCTGCAATAAAAATTCTTTGTTGCTTGCAGAAAAATGCAGATTTAACGATAGTTAATCCATATCGATCTTGGTTCCATTGAGCAGATCGCCGACCTCATCATCCCAGGTCGCGCCGACGCGGACCAGTGGGTGAATTTATTCTCCGTAGAGAACAGCCTCGACGGCACTCACTGGTCGAAATGGGCTCCAAGAAAGATGACACGCTGTTCGCAAGAGACTTTGAACACTCCACACAGTTTCTCACCATGGTTGACCAGGAAATCGACGCGCGGTTCGAAGGATCGTACCCCAGTCCTGGCACCAGTGGTTAGCGCTCCGCCTCGAGATCCTGTCATGCTACGGGAGACACTCCACTCTAGCGCCCGGGAAGAACACCGGTCCCTCACCGATGCACTTCGTGTTTACACACTATAATGATCTGTTGTATAAGTACACAGCATTTAATATAGCAGTTGTGTATACGCTACTACGATAACGCAAGCTGTTAATATTCAAATAATTCATGGAATTCTATTACACGACTATGAGTTCTTATTTATTGACGCTGTCTGCACAAACGCATGGGCTCGGGCAACACGCCGCTATTGCGTGACGGGAAGTTGACAGCCAGTTCCGATGCATGGCGCCGCCGCCGGCCACCTCTACAACAAGTTCTCAGGATGGGCACCTGCATCGCCACACTGATCACTGGTCGTGACAAAATATGGGACTAAATTCCCTCTATACGAATATTTCCCATATAGAAAGTAGCAATCGTTTATAATCATTATTATTAAATTATTAACCACATTAACTATTATATCGGCTTGCCATATAACGGTAACTTGCAAAGTAGAATCTTGACGTTAGTCACTACGATTAAATACAAAGAAATAACTCATTTACTTCTAAGAACTATTATTGATGCAACAATGATTTGTGGATACCTTTGTAAACTTCAAAAAACATGCTTAAACTATCGAATGCATCGTGATGGAAACTCATTTTGAAACTTAACTTATTTATCTTCACTATTTCACAGTCGCGCCCCAGACTTTTGTGGTGGGGAGAGTGGGGTACAAAAAGATGAATTGAAATAGGAATTTTATGTTGTCACTCTATCACGTGANCTGATTTGTGGATACCCTTGTAAACTTCAAAAACATGCTTAACAAATCGAATGCATCGTGATGGAAACTCATTTTGAAACTTAACTGATTTATCTTCACTATTTCAAAGTCGCGCCCCAGACGTTTGTGGTGGGGAGAGGGGGGTAAAAAAAAAGATGGATTGAAATAGGAATTGTATGTTGTCACTCTATCACGTGATCACCTTTTCACAGTGTGCACGATACCGCTGGGTGTTTGCAATCACCACTTGATCGGCGCCTCGCAAATAACTGCCACCACAAATTTGGGCATCGAGCACCTTATACATAAACGGGAGGCGGCGGGAATTAAGCTGCCCTGAACTCCAGAGTACGGGATTTATTCATATCGATTTTAAGCGTATTTGTTTTTCGGGACTGTTATTTGATTTAAAACTTAAAGACGATTCACCTTCACTATCCATTTGTGTTTGATGGATTTTACAATTCTTTCTCGTATTTTATGTAATTGTAAATTTACTAAATATATTTAGCCTTATTTATCATCTGATACGAAAAACGCTTGAAGGTTTAATCACCTTTTATTAGTAGTACATTGGCCTTTTTATTGTACAACACATTGGTAAGAAAAGGTAATTGTATTCCCCAAGTGCCATGCGATTTTGATAAACCTAAGTGAAGTATTCGATGCAAACAAATCAAAGTATTACATTAGACAAGGTTCTGAGATAGTCGCATTAATTGTAATTTTAATAATAACTTTTAATTACATTACCATCGTATACAAAAGGAAACTATACGGCGTGATCACTCTGGGCAGCCCGTTCAAGGCGGAATGTTTTACATCAAACCAAGTGTTCACGAACATGGACGACAAGACGTTCGTGCCTTACTCCGACGCCGAGAAATGCACCGTGCCAAAGTCGTTTGACTAGAACACCGACAACTCGACGGAGGTGACCCGATTGTTTAATCGGAACATCGTTGGCCGCTACATCCGGATCTATCCGATCACTTGCCGCGTGATGTTTGAGATTTTCGGCTGCAACCCGATGGAAGCTGTCAATACGACGATCGTCAAGCCAGGCGCCACGGGTTTGACGCCCACGGCAATTGGCGGCATGCGAACGCCGACTGTTTCAGCACCGGCGAAAATCGCTTCGCAGACCCACATATTTGGAATTTACAAAAAGCTAAAACCACAATAATCACTTTTTTTTTCATAATATATTCAGACGCCAAAGTGTCATGATTGCGACGTCATTAATCAGAAGTGGTTCAGTTTTAGCCGTACGGAGTCGGACGTGCAATGAATTAGCTTTTTGTAAACTCCGCATATTAATTGCTACGGACGCTGCAAGTTGATTAATATATATTAAAACGACGGTTAAGCTTACATGAGGTAAATGTACGCCAATATCTTACTCGACGTCGTTTACGCGTTTATGGGAAAACATTGTTTTTATTTATACAATTTAAATTATGACACTATTACGGGATTACATTTATATGTACCAATTTCGAGGTATAAATAAGCTATTACTTGTGTAAGTTATTTACCGGCAGTCAATTAGAACAATCTAAGTACTTGAAATCTGTTATCAGAAAGATAATGGCATCCCTCATTTTACCAGGATCCACCCCGTTGAGTGGAAGGGATCTATCGCCATGCGCTTTAACGTCTGGGCTTGTACGTCACTGTCACGGTCGCCATTGACGACCCTCACGGTGCCGACACCGACTGTGTCGGTAAGTTGGATAGTCTGACTATGAAATTGCATTCATGTACATGCATATCAATAATCGCGATCAACATCATATGCAGTATATGTTTAATCTTGAAATGCACGCTTGAGTATTTGTCAGACTGGGTAACGATAGTAGCATCCGATGGAGGACTTTATTACATGCATTCATGTAATGAAACTAATTTTTACATGAGGTTTAAATTCACTGAATTATTAATTAATTAAAACGTGTATTTAATGTTAGGCCTTGGTATACATCTATACGTTTAATTTATTACAACTAATGTTCAGCGACCATGAGTACACGGCAATAATATGCCTTCACATTACTACAGATTCGCGTTTTACCATTCACAGGCTCAGCTTACACATCATTTTGGAATCGCAATAAATAAGTATTTATTCGTATCATAACGGGGCCTCACTTCAACGTTGACTGGTGCCGGAAGTACGTAATGCGCCTGGGGGCATTTTGTGAGCGCCAGCAAGCCGGACAAGCAGAACTCATATCTCATACGAACAGGCGGGCGAATCGGGCCTGATCTGCAACAACGAGCCCAATGATCTCCTGTTTTACGCGCAGAATCATACTTGACAACGAAATTTGCATTTTCTGTGATTAGTGCTTCTCCCCGACGACGCAAAACGTTACCATGGGGACACCGGAAGTCGGCAATCCAAAATGGTTGCCTTAGATCAACAAAATGGTATCGACGACTGATATAAATTACGTTTAGCACGAGTTTATGTCCGTGCGTGACCACTAATATCCCCAATACTACATCACCGGAACCGAAGGGATTACCTGTGACGTCACTAGCGGTCTCACATACATAAATATGGCAAGCGGTTCGACACATAATCCCAAGAAAATAGGTTTTTACTGAGAACCTAGGTTCTCAGAATGAGAACATATGTTCTAACCAGAACTTATGATACCAAATGAAATCTTGTGTTCTCANTAAAACGACGGTTAAGCTTACATAAGGTAAATGTACGCCAATATCTTACTCGACGTCGTTTACGTGTTTATGGGAAAACATTGGTTTTGTTTATACAATTTAAATTACGACAATATAACGGGATAACATTTATATGTACCAATTTTCAAGGTAGAAATAAGCTATTACTTGTGTAAGTTATTAACCGGCAGTCAATAAGAACAATCTAAGTTCTTGAAATCTGTTATCAGAAAGATAATGGCACCCCTAATTTTACCAGGATCCAGCCCGTTGAGTGGCAGGGAGCTATCGCCATGCGCTTTAACGTCTGGGCGTGTATGTCACTGTCGCAGTCGCCATTGACGACCATGACGGTGCCGACACCGACTGTGTCGGTAAGTTGGATAGTCTGACTATGAGTATTTGTCAGGGTTACGTCTGGGTAACGATAGTACCATCCCATGGCGGAAATTATTTCATGCATTCATGTTATGAAACTAATTTTTACATGAGGTTTAAATTCACTGAATTATTAATAAATTAAAACGTGTATTTAATGTTAGGCCTGGGTATACAGCTTTACGTTTAATTTATTAAAACTGATGTTCAGCGACCATGAGTACACGGCAATAAAATGCCTTCACATTTCTACAGATTCGCGTTTTACCTTTCACAGACATTACACATCATTTTGGAATCGCAATAAATACAAGTATTTATCCGTATCATAACGGGGCCTCACTTCAACGTTGACTGATGCCGGAAGTACGTCATGCGCCTGGGCGCCTTGGGTGAGCGCCAGCAAGCCGGACAAGCAGAGCGAATACGAGTCCGCCTGGCCGCTGCGCGCGCTCAATACTACCAGTACATCAAGCGGACAGAACGCCGCCCCACCAGAACTCATATCTCTTACGAACAGGCGGGCGAATCGGGTCTGATCTGCAACAACGAGCTCAAGGGTCTCCTGTTTTACGCGCAGAATCATACTGACGGTAGCTTCCTTGACAACGAAATTTGTATTTTCTGTGATTATTGCTTCACCCCGACGACGCCAAGCGTTACCATGGGGACACCGGAAGTCGGCAATCCAAAATGGTTCAGAATGAGAACCTATGTTCTAACCAGAACTTATGATACCAAATGAAATCTTGTGTTCTCATGAAAACTAATGATATCCGAGAGAACGACGCGAAAAGCTCTCGAGAACCTAGGTTCTCATGAAAACCTTGGATATCAGACTTTGGTTCTCGCAAATTGTTTTGGCTTTATTATCTGATAACTTAAGTTCTAGATTTGAAAACCTAGGTTTTCTTGAAAATGTGTATATAAATATTTGTTTAATGTCTGACTGAAAACCGGGGTTCTGAAATAATAACTTAGGTTCTCATGAGAACCTAAGTTTCATGTGTCTATGTGCGTCGTCTCGCCGAGAACATGGGATATCGGGCATAAACTAAGGTTTTCAAATGAGATCACAGGTTTCTGAATTTATGTTTAGCGTCTTCGAGCCAAACCAGTTATTAACCTCCAGTTGTCTCCCATTGCTTGGTTTACGCCGTCCGACTCGTATTTCTAGGGAACCTAGGTTCTCATGANTACCCCTCTAGTCATAATTAAGCTTATGCTACATGTGAGACAACTCTTGTTAATAGTGATTGTAGTATTGACGCAATTACTCTTAGTTGACTGTAATGCTATTCATGATAGTTGAGTTTCCTTATGTGCATCATCTGTGTCTTGTTTTGGTTCGAAGTTAGATTAATTCTATTCCATTTCAAATATGTGAGCATATAGAAGTCGCGCTGTTAGGCTGTTCGAAATTTCATGTCTCAGCCATAACTTTGCCATTTATATTATGAATTTTGATATAACTTTGCACAAATATCAACCATATATAGGACGTGCCGCGTGGAGCACCCGTTTCTCTTCCTCAAAGGTCCAGGGCACACTTGGAGGTTAATGATCAAATTTGTCCATAATACAGCTCGAAAATGTCTGTCTCATCCATACTTTGCCATATATTGAAGGATTTTAAAATAACTTGGCATAAATGCATTATAGCATGAATTCATTTATGATGCTCTTAAAAACACTTACCATAAATGACAAACAAGAGGAGACGGCAATCAAATGTAACATTCCTCTCCCGACTTTAAAGATCAACATCAGGATTTCAGTCTTATTTGGTACAGTTTGAAATTTCCTGTCTCAGTCAGAACTTTACCATGTATTGGTGGAATTTAAAATTGTCGCAAATGTGTTACATTCGTCTCCCTACATCAAAGGCCAAGGTCACTTTTCAAGGATCAATGTTGGCCATAAAATAGTTTTTTTTTGACTGTATGTTTGTCATTGGTGTATTCATCATGCTATTTAAAGATAATTACGACTTATAACAACCATGAGGACACAACTTTCGTTTGTAATACCTTTCATCATACCAGGCATCGTCCGTCTATCACAATGACGTATGAAGGCGATGTGTGTATGTTACGCATTTCAGGTGCACACCAAAGTGATACTTTTCTGGTTCCGGCGACCATTCCGTGGCTCTCGGACGTGCACGATGGCGCTGAAACAATCGAACCAGACTTTGGTGTCTACCAGTGATGGGTTGTAGGGGGGCGGGGCGAGTTGGACACATACCAGACGCGGAGAAATGATTTTGTGTTAGGGGATGGAGCGGTATTTTTAGATAAAGGGAGTGGAAATATTAAATTACAGACAACAAACAAATTTTGAATTTTATATTAAAAGGCTTGAATGACAAAAATTATATAGCATAAAATGCATCATTTTAACAAGTGCACCGAAAAACGGGTTTACATGCAATTTATGCAAATTGTGTTCATTTTTAAGTATATTATCTTATCTTTCTAACCATGTTTATCTTTCTAACCATGTTTAGTAATATATTGGGTTGTCATATCATAGTGATAAATTGCATATTTTATACAGACCAAAGAAGGAATTTATTTACCTATGATGGAGGCGTATTTCAATGCAATTTTATGATATAAATTAAATAACAAATACAATCGTGTAGNAGTATCTTACTGCTACAAGGTAAAAGCTCTGAACTTATGAATCGAAAACTGTGAATTGTGTCACGAAAGTTTAATGAGTTGCTTCCCTTTTCTATAAACATTTATAATTTCCTCCCTTTGTTAAAGATACGCCAAGTTAACATCATGGAGCATATTTTGTACTGCAAAAAGTAAATGATATTCTTGAAAGCAGGTATTTATGGAAGTAGTTTATAGCGGTTTAAATACTTTGCAAATATTGTTTGTATATTGCTCCCATGTTTTAGTGAGATGTTGGTTACTGACCTCCAGTAACATGATTTCATACTGGTTATCGAGTATTTTCCGTACAGCCTACAGGGGCCTGTTCTTGTTGAGTCATGGTTCTTTTTGAGCGGTGGTTATAGAGATCGCGTGAAATCTCTTGATAGAACGTTAGCACATGCTGCAGTTCGTTAAGGTAAACTCAGTCCCTTCATATCAAATAGCCTGTAACCCGATATAGTCGCGGTACTTAAGGAATATGATTGTAGGACAAACGGCACCCGGACAATCGGCACCCTGCGTTTTTTTGCAATCCGGGACAATCGGTACCCGCTTAATTTGTCGACCTGGACAATTGGCACCCGATTAAATTGTTAACCCAGACCAAGGGCACCCGATTTAAGGCTATGACACATTTAATGTTAATTTTTTACCAATAAAGACATTTGACACCTTGTTGGACTTTATCGTACTGATAAGTCTAATCGGCTAATTGGTTTGAAAAAAAAGAGATCACTAATTGTCAAGTTAAATAATACCTAACAGACATTGCGATAATAGGAGTAATATCTCTGTGTAGTGTGGTGTTTTCAAATTATATCGCATATATATATATATATTGGGGCAAGGAAAATGCAAGCCAGTTGTAATGTCCATCTTGTAATTTATGTTGTTGTCAAATAATACATATATCTATCAAAATTTAAAGACAAAGGTAGTCCACGCGAAAATACCATTTCCTCCATTTGACAAAATAAGCTATTGTTATTACACATAAAGCACATGTATGAATCTAGGGTTTAATCAATCGCCTTTAATAAAGGTGCCGTTTGTCAGGGTTTACAATTTAATCGGTGCCGATTGTCCGGGTCGACAAATTTACTGGGTGCCGATTGTCCGGGATTGCAAAACAAACACAGGGTGCCGATCGTCCGGGTGCCGTTTGTCCGGATACCATGGAATATTCATTTGCGTCTACAAACCATCTTCATATATCAGCAGGGTTGTCATTTTGATTGCAAACAAGGAATTATTTTGGAAAAGTAACCGATTAGGGTGGGGGGTTATAAAGAGGCCGCCTAGGCCCTCTTTGTGGGTCCAGGGCAAAGCCCTGGTAGGGGGCCCAGGGGGGGCAAAGCCCCCTTGTACGGACACGAATTCTAGACATTTTGAGGGACAAAATACTGCTATTCTCAGAGCATACAAAGTTNGAATACCATTTATTCATGCTTTTGGATCGATGACATATTGAAACATTGCAATTTCACAATCAATGATATTTTAGAATATAAAATTGTGTACAAACATTTTTTAAATTAATTATATTACCAAAATGGTCCTTGTTAAAGGGAAGACAGATAATAATCGACACAAATTGTGAACACACCCAACGCATTCATCCCAATACATGTATGTGACAAACACAACGCTCAAATTCAATAAAGTTGTAGAACAAAAAGAACAAAAATTATTTCCATTGCTTAGTTAAAATATATTTTGTGTATCAGATCAAGCATATACATCTTAAGGAATAAAATGCAACCACTCCTGTCATATCTTAATAGCAGAATTTAGAGATTGTAAACAGATACTCAACACTATGACTTTGCAGAATACCATTTATTCATGCTTTTGGATCGATGACATATTGAAACATTTAGATTTCACAATCAATGATATTTTAGAATATTTGTACAAACCTTTTTTATGGTCCCGGTAGGGTGGCATATAGCAGTTGAACTGTCAGTCTGTATGTCTGTAAGTCTGTGTGTCCGTCCGAAATTTTAACATTGGCCATAACGTTTGCAATATTGAAGCAACTTGATATTTGGCATGCATGTGTATCTCATGGAGCTGCACATTTTGAGTGGTGAACGGTCAAGGTCAAAGGTCAAAAAACTAAATCCAAGGGAAGAAACACGCTTTAAAGGGAGATAATTTCTATAACTGTCAAATGATAAATATAAATTTTATTTCTAAGCGGCACAGTAGGGGGCATTGTGTTTCTGACAAACACATCTCTTGTTGGGTCACTATGTCAAAGGTCAAGGTCACTTTTTTCCATTTTTAATTTATTTATTTATTCAAAACTGCACCCACAGCCGAGCATTGGCACCCGCTATGCCGTGCTCTTGTTTACCATAATTGTATGCAGCCAGAACATTGATTGCAGATAGAATTGAGCACATGTTCATGTTTTTTGCATCTGCCTTCCATATCAACATTTGAAGATCTCATGCAAACATTTGACAATATCTGCAAGGCCCTGGATGTTTATTCTACAATTAGTATGGTTGTTTGCCAAGCTATGAATATTTAAGTATTAAGTATTGAAGTAATTGAAAGTGGAAGTATATAGACTAAGATATATCTTTGATTTGCTGATAGTGCTTAGATAATGCTGGAACAAGGCTTGTTACAGGACCTTTGCCCCAGTAGCATTTAGGACAAACTTCTTGTCGGTGTTTATTTTAATGACAGTTGTCTTTTCTAAAGACATTTCTGGTAAAATGTATATTAAAAATGGTGATAACATGACACTTTCTGGTAATGCAAAAAATATCAAATATTTGAATAAAAAATTAAGATTCAAATATTTGGTTTTATCTCTAAATATTAGAATATTCAATATTCTGTTTATAAACTTAGTTAAATCAGTTGAATGAATAATTAAAGGGACATTTTCTTATGTTGTTTTTTCCGCGCAAGATCTCTGGAACTTGTGCAGCGCATTGAGATTGTTTTGCTCTGATGATGATGCACAACTTTAATGCCTTTTGATTACAAATCGGACATTTTGTAAAGGATTTTTTCGTCTGCTGAAAATCTCATGAACTTACCATCTCAATTTGATGAAACTGTATCCACCGTGTCATTATAGGGTGGAGCCGAGCTTTATGTTAATTGTTCAATCTTGAAAGATGTTTCAGGGAGTCATTGGATATTATTCTGAAAAAAGACATTTTCAGTGTACACAATATCTGGGCCAATGTCAGTGACATCTTTAGTCTGCTTGCTTACTAAGTGGTGATGAGCATATTGTCTGGATGTTCCTGTTTGTTGATAATGTATAGAGAAATTGTCTGTCCTCATTTTTTTGTTCCCGTACATTTCATTGAGCATCCCTCAGTTTCACAGATAATCTTGTTTGTATTCTATAAATTTGAAGACTTTAAGTTTTGCACTTGTCCGTCTGTTAGTCCCTGGTTCGAATCCCACTTGGGGCACTGGATGTTTCTGAGCAAAAAATTAATCCCACGCTTGCTCCTCTCCACCCAGGTGTATAAATGGTTATCTGTGATGTGCCGTGGCTGCCTGGTGCCCATATGTAAACGGATGACTTATATCCCAGTGGGGGTTAATGTCGAAGTCGGCTGAAGATGCATATCCAAGCAGACTATAAACCGCAACTTTAACTTAAACGTTCATTCTGAAGCTTGCGTTTTTAAGTCTTCTTTATTTGCGGGATGGATCTCGATCAAATCTTCACATCTAAATACCCTTATTGTGTAGATAATTGTTGTGGAAGGAAATTTTGTCTGCAACTATATTTTGCAGAATTTTGGCCCTTTGTCTGTTTTTCAGACATAAAGATTGTGTTTTAACTTCTTTATAGGTGGCTCACACTCTCACAGCTGAAAGACCGTAATGTGCAGATGATCGTAAATAGAAGGAATTTTGGCTGTAACCAGTTGTGGCAGAATTATGGACCTTTGTCTGTTTTTTAGTAAAATATAAGCCCAAAATATTTTATGTACTCAATTCCTCATTAACTTCCTGCCAGATTTTTGTATAAAACTTTCACAGCTGAAAGACTTTGATTTGTTGATGAATCATAAAGTGATGATTTTTTTTTATGCAACCCGTTTTAGCTGACTGGATATTGCTCTAACTTTTACAGTTGAATAATTTAATGATCAAATAGAAATGAATTTTGGCAATGA
Organism: Dreissena rostriformis; assembly: GCA_007657795.1. NCBI lineage: Eukaryota > Metazoa > Mollusca > Bivalvia > Myida > Dreissenidae > Dreissena > Dreissena rostriformis. The sequence goes on along the minus strand of VMBQ01001080.1, from coordinate 150,643 downwards.
CCTATTTTAGCAGAATTATGTCCTTTTTGTCCTTTTTATGGGCCCACAGGGTGGGAGGCATTAAGCATTGCACTTGTCCATTCAACTGTCCGTCAGTCAAATTGTCTGTACTTACGCCCCGAAGTTTATGTTGTGAACTCCTCTTTAATTACTGGACTGGATATCTCTCAAATGTTCACAGTTGAATGGCCTTAATATGTTGATCCTTTTAATATGTTTTTAAATGAAGCATCTTTTCGCAGAATTATGGCCCTTTTTTCTTTTTTAGCTCACCTGAGAACAAAGTGCGGTGAGCTATGGTGGTAGATGGCCCAAGGAAGTTGTGTGTTGTCTGATGTCAGTTGTGTGAGGTCGGTCTTCAACAGTGGAGAGGCCTTATGTGTAGATGATCTTAAAGACAGGAATTTGAATGAGTGAACTTTTGCAAGAATTATGTGTCTGGGTTTTTTTCCACGTAAAAATATTTATTCTCAAAAATGTGTGTTATCATCTCCTCTTTTACTACTGTGTTAATCCTTCCCCAACTTTCACAGTGTAATGACATCAATGTGAATATGATCATAAAGAACTGAATTTGGACAGCAACACATTTTTGCTGAGTTATGGCCCTTTGTGGTTTTGCTATTCGTAGAATATTATAATAGTGGATTAATTTATGTCCAAACATTTGCAATGGCGGTTCACCAGTGTCTGTGACACATTTCTAGTTTCTTTTATAGAATATATAATAATTATTAAAAAAATAATCCTTTAACTTGTGTACTCAATTTTTCTTTAAACGAGTTGAAAAATTTACCCAAAACGAAACAGCTGAAGATCCATCATGTAAAGGTGATCTATATCATCAAGAAGGATTTTTTGTGTGCAATTAATTTTTGCAGAATTAAGCCTGTTTTACATGTTTTCCATGAAGATTTATATGTATACTTCTTAAAATTGTATCACTCTGTACCATTAGTTTAGGTATTAAATTAATGAAGATGATTTTTGGTGATAATCTTTATTTGATTAGTGGATTTGTCTGTGTTGAAAAATGTGGGGCCGGGCATCTGGGTCTGTGGCTTGTCTAGTTCTGTATATGATATGGACTGAAAGCAGCACACAATTAAGAGTATTGTAGAATCACTTGAATTGATTCTTTTTCTTAATTAATTTATTTTTGCAGATTTAAGTCTGATGAACAATATTTCTTTTACATAGAATATTAAAGCTAGAAAACATTCAATCCATAACAACTTTCTGTTGGACATTTTGTTTTGGTCTCTTTAAAAAAACTCTTTTAATAGTTGAACATTCAGACTGGAGGAGGATGTTTCGTAGATATTATTTAAGTGGTTCAATAAAGAGGCATGTATGCAAACTTCAACCACTAGTTAATAAATAGAAGTGTTCTTCTTAACAAGGAAGAGTTTATGCTTGCTAGTCTATTCATAATGAGAAATGTTCACTGCCACTAAGGGATTTTTGAAAAACACTCAACTAAACTTTACTTTCATTGTGACTATAGACTTGGAAAAAGTATTTGAGTATGAAAACCCATCAATGGTTAAAGAGGTTTGTTTCTAGAAGAGTCAATTCGTACACTTATTATATAATTTTAAACAAGCTCCACAAGATGTTATGCAAATGATTTGTTTGATCACATATCAGAATACAGCCATGTGCTATATTATCTCCTAGACCATCAATGGAAGTATTCGTGCATATTACTGCATATAAAATTGTTATCATTATTTTTCAATGCTTGTCATACCTTTAAATAATTTCCTTTTTGCCTTATTAACATTGCTTGAATACACATTTTAGTTCAAATGATAGTTCTAAGTGGATTTTAACGAGTTCAATGTACAGTATCATTATATACTTTGCTTAAATGATTTATCATTCTACCACTTTAGATCCATCCGCAGCCTGTTTTCTGTAGACAGAGTATGAAATTAAAGATTATTTCGCGATAAATCATGTGGTTATACTACAATAAATCATGGAGTTATTCTGCAATCAAAACCTAGAAATGTTGCAAGTCTTTTTTTCCTTCTTTGAGAGTGGCCTGGGTCAGCCATCTCACAATTTTGATGCAAGCATTTCACAAATCTAATATATCCCAATTATTTTACAAAAATAGCCATTGTAAACTGTTTGACATCGACTTTTTGAGCTCAACACTGTCAAAAAAACAGACATTTTACATTCAAAATACAATTTTTGTAGCTGTGTTTTGTATTTATTTCTGATTTTGCAAATTTTGTTTCCTACTCCTCCCCAGGCGAAATGAAGGCCATATGACCATGTTATACCATGGCGACCACGTTTTGTTAAATGGCACCGACCATGGTTATCATGACCATGATTGACCATTGCAAAATACCATGGTTGACCATGGCAAAATATCATGGTTGACCATGGCAAAATTCCATGGTTGACCACGGCCACATACCATGGTCATGATGACCATGGTCAAAGACCTCGGTGCCATTTAACAAAACGTGGTTGGCCATGGTCATATGACCATGGTCTGGTCTACCATGGTAGACCATAGTCATATGGAAGTCCTTTTGTAAAACAGCACCACAGGCTTAAGTGGTCATGGTTTTGACGGAAAAAGGCTGATGATAACTGCTGATCTTTCTGTTGTTTTTTTTACCAAAACTAGAAATAAAAGGCAGTTTGACATTAATAATTCAGTTTTTGGCATTGAACCTTTATGTGGAAGGCTCTTACTTTAAGGGATGTGTCCGGGGCCATTGAATTACTGAATGAACTAAAAGATAAAATTCAACATTGTAATAAAATCATTAAAATGACAAATGGCGAACAGTTAAAGAGTATGAAATGATTGGTTATGCTTCTGATTTTGGTGATGACAACAAAATTCATAATGCAGAGGAAAGAGTGATTCAATGTAGCAAAAATTGGGAAACATAAGTGAACACAGTACCAAACAAGTTGAAATGGAACCAGTGGCTGATCAGTTTAGCCGGTAATTATTAAAGACTTACATTTTCAAATATAACATAAACCATGTGGCTTCATTCAGCTTGCTTCCGGTTCAACTTCGTGTGCACACAAAATTCTTCCTTTGTAAAAACAGCAATGCAATGTACATGTTTGTGGGGGAGGGATTTTTTTTAAGCGTTGTCCGTCGGTCTGTCCATCAGTCCGTAAGAAATCGTTTAATTATCTAACCACAAATGTTTGCTGTACTCGGTCAGCCCGTCTGGAAATTGTTCCCGAACGCCTGAATAGGCTACCATTTTTTGTCAGTTTGCTATTAATTACACAGTTTGAATTAAATTTTATATTGAAAAGCATTGTGCTTAAATGTGTCATTTACAATACGCAATGCTATTTTTAAAGACCCGCGTCATGCGAAAATGGGTCTTATGCCATATAGCGCCTTCAATATTTTACCAATCTCTTCCATATTTGGCATGAAGGTACCTTGCATGGACCTCTACCTTTTGATGAGGTTTGAGGTCACTGGGGTCATGGTCAAGGTCACCGAGGCTTATAATTGATTTTCTCAAGGTCATTTGTTTTTCACACAATTAACCCATATATCGACAAAGCATCATTGGGGAGCATCCATCAGTTTTACTTATATCCTTGTTTAATACTGTTTTTCTAGACTTATAATCTTTATTACTTAATATCAAAAAGTCATACAATCAATTGGGAATTTTTGGACTGGATTTGAGAAAAAAAATAGTTTTGCCTTTCGTTATATGACCTAATAACAATTATTCAGCCCGAAAAGCTCTGCAGTATATTTATGCCCCCCCCCCCCTTCAAAGAAGACGGGGTAGAATATCAATCTATTACATTTCCTCTTAAGAGCGATACTTTGTTCGATTTCATTACTGAACATTAAGACCGTCCTTTTTAGGTCTTAAAGATAATAGGGTCAGTTTATTCATATTTCCATGTAAGCAATAGGGAAATCTGTAAACTGTGTGTGCAGCAGCACCAGGTTCAGAAATGGCTGTTAAAACAATATTTCCATATTGAAAGTTAAATTTACATGAGTGGAATCTGTTATGAAAATCATTTAGCTTTCTTTACAATATATATGTGATTATTAAAACTGGATATAAGACAGTCACATGTTTGTGATTGTAGTTGTAAATGTACCTTTTCACAGAAACATACAAGAATCACCATTGCATTCAACTTTTTCCCAACCTTATCGAAGATTAAGTATGAACTGACTTATTATGGACAAGTGAACATTAAAACATTTCATAAAATAATTTATTGGCTGTGATATGGTCATAAGATAATTATAATTGTTTTAAAAAGGAACACATGAATGCAAAATTAATTTGAACAATCTGAATCTAGAAAAATTGTTCTGGTTAATAAAATTGCAATCAAACACTTTGCGGAATTAAATATGTGGTAAAGACTAGATCCAGACGCAAAGTTCTATAAGCGAGTGGTTCATGCTTGTGCTATACATGATTATTGAAAAGTAAAAACTTTCAATAATTTTTAGATTCCATAATTATTTATGTTACTCATGTAAACACTGGTTGATAAAAAGCGCGATGCAAAGGACTACATATTTGTCTCATTTGTTGTTCTTTAGGTTTGTTGTTGTAGTTTAATTTGTGCACTTTTAAGGCAAAGCTCATGTTTAGGAATTTGCCAACTTAAAACAAATATTAAGAATAAGAATAAATAGTATCTTGCACTGTTTTGCCATATGCATAAGTAACTTTTTCAGGTGCTAAAATAAGCCTCATTTAGACATTATAATCCCATGACCTTTTTATCCGGTTTCCTGTCCTATGCATACAAAAAACACTCTTGACAATGTTGCATTATAATCATTTCCGTAAAAAAAGCACACAAAACATGTTTTTTGTGTTGGTTTGTGATAATTTAGGTGACTGTCATTTAGACAAGTACTTTTACTTTAATCTGTGTATGTTCACATGTTTATTATGCTCCCCATATATATATATATGGGGGAGCATATAGTAGCCGCTTCGTGTGTCCGTGTGTGTGTGTGTGTCCGGTTTTTGTCCGGGCTATTTCTCAGCAACTTATGATTTGAATTCAATGAAACTTTATGGGAAGCTTCACTACCAAGAGGAGATGTGCATATTATCAGCAGGTTCTGGTCGGATGATTTTTCACAGAGTAATGGCCCTTTTAAATTTTCCATTAACTGTACATATAGTGCAATTTTTCTCGTCCTGGCTATTTCTCAGCAACTAATGACCGGAATTCAATGAATCTTTATAGGAATCTTCACTACCAAGAGGAGATGTGCATATTATCAGTGGGGTCTGGTCGGATGATTTGTTACAGAGTTATGGAATTTTGAAATTTTCCATTAACTGTACATATAGTGCAATTCCTGTCCGGGCTATTTCTCAGCAACTAATGACTGGAATTCAATGAAACTTTATGGGAAGCTTCACTACCAAGAGGAGATGTGCATATTATCAGCCGGTTCTGGTCGGATGATTTTTCACAGAGTTATGGCCCTTTGAAATTTTCCATTGTACATATAGTGCAATTCTTGTCCGAGCTATTTCTCAGCAACTTATTACGGGAATTCAATGAAACTTTATGGGAAGCTTCACTACCAACAGGAGATGCGCATATTATCAGCCGGTTATGGTCGGATGATTTTTAGCTCAGCTGTTTCCGAAGAAAACCTGAGGTATTGTCATAGCCCTCTCATCCTTCCGCGTCGTCCGTGTCGTCGGCGTCGTCGTCGTCGTCTTCCGAAAACTTTAACATTGGCCATCACTTTTGCAATATTGAAGATAGCAACTTGATATTTGGCATGCATGTGTATCTCATGCACCTGCACATTTTGAGTGGTGAATGGTCAAGGTCATCCTTCAAGGTTAAATGTCAAAAAACTTTTTTTTTGGGGGGGGGGTGGGTTCATGTGTATCTCATCAACCTGCACATTTCTAGTGGTGGAAAGGTCAAGATCAATTATGACCTTCAAGGTCAAAGGTCAAAAAAACTAAATCCAAGCACATTGGCCATAACTTTTGCAATATTGAAGATAGCAACTTGATATTTTGCATGCATGTGTATCTCATAGAGCTGCACATTTTGAGTTGTGAAAGATCAAGGTCAACCTTCAAGGTCAAAGGTCAAACACTTTTTTTTTGTTTTTCATGTGTATCTCCTCGACCTGCACATTTTGAGTGGTTAAAAGGTCAAGGTCAATGATGACCTTCAAGGTAAAAGGTCAAAATAACAAAATCCAAGCACATTGGCCATAACTTTTTCAATATTGAAGATAGCAACTTAATATTCGGCATGCATGTGTATCTCATGGAGCTGCACATTTTGAGTGGTGAAAGGTCAAGGTCATCCTTCAAGGTCAAAAGTCCAAAAAACAAAATCCAAGCACCCACAGCTGAGCGTTGGCACCCGCTATGCGGTGATATTGTTCACAGAGCTATGGCCCTTTGAAATGTTCTATAAACTGTACATATAGTGCAATTCTTGTCTGGGCTATTTCTCCCCAACTACTAACTGGAATTCAATGAAGCTTTATGGGAAGCTTAACTACCTTAAGGAGATGCACTTTTTATTAGTGGGTTCTGGTTAGATGATTTATTTAGAGAGTTATGGGTTTTAAATTTTTAAGTTGCTAAACCATCCATCGTATTATTTTGTTCAAAGTTATGCCCCTCAAGACTTTTCCTTTTATCTATATATTTTGCAATATTGTGACAAAAAAAACACTTTGGGGAGCATCACCCGTCTCCGACAGTTTCTTGTTATCTCTACAATAATAATGTTGTATATGATGAGCAGAAAAGAAAAAGCCTATACTTTTAAGTATGTCAGTGGAATCTAAAATATATTTTGTTGAAAAATTGTGGCCAATTAGATATTTTTTACTAAATGGTAATTTCTGTTTAGACTATTTATGTTTATAAATTAGGAATTATGTTTTGACAGTCTGGATTACATGGCTGGATTATGTGTTTGCATTAAATGTAATTAAGTGAACAGAAATGTGTAAAACATTCTTCATAATGCATTTTTGAGCCTTGTAAAGTATCCACTAAAAGTAATCTTTAAACATTCTGGTAGGTAAAATATTAATTTATATAAAAAAAACAAGCTTAAAACTTATCACTACAAGTCTGATGATCTTCGGAAATTGTCAAAAAATTTGATTGTTACTGACTCGCTAGTCTGAACAGATGCTCAGTTGATTAGCGCAATAAGGCTAGGTTATAAAATGACATCTCTTGAGCCACTTGGCGGATTTTCGCCAAATCTCTCTTAAAAAAATAACCACTCTAGGGCCACATTCATGTCTCTGTGTTGATGAAGCTTGGTCAGAATGTTTATCTTGCCAATATAAAGTCAAAGTTTTAATCAGGGTCAAGTGTGGTCAAAAACTAGATCACCTGGTCTTCAACGAGTGATGTCCATCTGAGCGCCAAAGAGCCATCATGGCCCTTTTGTGTTTTTTGATCCGGTAATGATACAATTGGAAAAATACAAAAACACAAAACAATTAGATTCCTAATGCAATGGTTCATGATATTTTTAAACATATTACATAAAACATAAAACATTTTTGTTTTCCTTTGTTTCTTTGCAGATAATGCAAAGAAGACAGATTGGTCAGCCAGGGAAACGTTCTTTGAGTAGCAAGAATGTAACTTGAGCCAAATACTGAAACTGTACTAATCTCATTCCTGTCTATGTGGAAGTGACTGTGGTTGGACAAGATATCTTTAGTGAGCAACAGAAATGGAACTGAGATCTAGCCAGACACTGGACATGTACTTCATCCAAACTGTTTAGGTGGAAGTGACTGTGGTTGGGATAGTTGTCTAGTGAGCAGCAGAAATGGAACTCTAGCTAGACACTGAACATGTACTGACATCCAAACTGTTAAGGTGGAAGTGACTGTGGTTGGAATAGTTGTCTTGTGAGCAACAGAAATGGAACTCTAGCTATATATATATCTAAGACTCTGAACATTTACTGACATCCAAACTGGTAAGGTGGAAGTGACTGTGGTTGGGATTGTTATCAAGTCAAGAATTACAGCCAAGTCTTGTCATATAAGATTACATTGATATCAACAATAGCCACAACAATAGCCACAACAATAGCCACAACAATAGCCACAACAATAGCCACAACAATAGCCACAACAATAGTCACAACAATAGCCACAACAATAGCCACAACAATAGCCACAACAATAGCCACACCAATAGCCACAACAATAGCCACAATAATAGCCACAACAATAGCCACAACAATAGCCACAACCTCAGTGACATGATGCAGCTCAAGCACTGCGCTAAATTAAGGTTCAAGTTTGTAGATATGTGCTATTGTGATCAGTCATTGTCTGCTGTCAAATGTGTGGTGCCTGTCATGTGTTGGTAACATTTTTTAGCTTTTTACATCTTCCTTGAAACCACAAGACCAAAGTAAAAAAGTGGACATGTTTTCAGTCCTAACCCTATTGAAAAGTAATTCATATTTGATAATGCTTGTTGTTAATTAGTGTTATGCATTGTATGTTTAAACAATTATTCATTGCAGTGAATAGCAACTTGGTCTTATTAGCAATGAGCAAGCCATTATCAAGCTTTATTAAGCACTTTTATCAAATCAGTCAAATTATATTGAATGAGTTATTCCATAAACTTAAAAATGAATCTATAATATTTAAGCATGTGTATGGCTTGTTATGTCTTTAGTACTAAAATTATATGCAGTATGTATTCCATTTTCATAAAGACATTCAGTACTTATTAAATTTGATGAATTGAATGGTAAACCTTGAATTAACTTATAATTCTTGGACAAACAGAGAAGTTTGGTACAATTTTTAATTTTGAGTTGTTTCCCTTGGACCGATATTACTGGTATATCTCACTTACATTTCCAATTGTATACATGTAATATTGTAACCAATCTCTGGACAATTTGAATATGCCATTAGGTTGGAGCAATCTGTATCCTGATCAGACTAGAATATTTAATATACCCTTTTTTCTGGTCTGAAAAATAGTAACATAGGTTTTAATTCAATTTCCTATGCTGTGTATATATTATCACAACCAGACAATTGCAATCTCGCCTGGACGATGATCGCTCGGCTCACTTAATCACGTGGCTTATATAGCGGTAAGCAAACCTTTTCTGACGCCGAGTGGGTACCTAAATCCCAGATGTTATTACATATAAAAGTGATTTTAATAATATTAAACATTGCTTATGGGACATTTATCAAAACAACAAAATCGGTTTGGTCATTGTCTGATATAAATTAGCTTGTACAAAGGGGATTTTGGTCAGGCTACTTAATAAAGATGCCAGTATATAACAGACGCTTATGCAGGTACAGACTTCCCCCAAGTTACCACATTTATTGGTTATATCAGTAATAAATCACTCTTATACAATGGCATTTATCGATAGGTTTTTATTAAAATAGTAACATAAAATGGTTTCACTTGTTTCTGACACAAAAAAACACGATTTATAACGGTGATTTTTTTAAGTTACGCAAAGTGGGTACCAATATTCCCTATTATTATTTCATACACACGTGATATAATTCATACTAAATAATGCTAATATGACATTTCCAGTTTTTGAAATAAATTAATGTTCTATAATGGGGATCTCGGTAATTCTACACATTGAAGCTTTAACTCGCACTTGTCAAGACCGCATTTCCGAGTTGGAAATGGAATAAATGTAATTCATCTAACTTACAATTATCTTTCTGGATACCAAATTCCGAGTAACATAAAACCTGTTTTCACCGTTGTAATATATTTAATGTCCGTTGTTTTTTTTCGAACAAAATAAACAAAACTTGTTCAAAAAATGAGAACTAGGCATTCGATCTCCAAGTGTGGATTAAAAGCGTTAATTGGTATAAACCACATGTCTGCACATGTGTTGATACCATTATTAAGATAAGATATCACGTGTCTGCTTCTAATAACATGTATAATGACAATCAGCTGCATATTTCTTTTAAAAGAGTAATAAAACACAGCATGAATTAGGGAGGCGGAAAACTACAACGGGCGAGGCAAGGTATAGGGGTGATAACCCCAAAAAAGGGTTAGGGTAAGGGTTAGGGTTAGGGGTCGGGTTAGGGTTAGGGTTGGGTTTAGGCTAACCCAAACCCTAACCCGACCCCTAACACTAACCCTAACCCTAACCCAAACCCTCTAACCCCCCCTTGCGCAATACCATACCATGCCTCGCCCGTTGTAGTTTATCGCCTCCCCATGAATTAGGCTTCATGCTGAGTTTTATTTCTCTTTAAGTAATGCAGATGAACCTTGCTTCTATTAATCACCTAATCACTCATAAAACTATTAAAAAAAAATGAACTATTTAAATCTCCTAATATATTCGATAATAACATTTTGTAATAATCGTTGACAGTTTTGACGTTCAGTTGTTCGTGGGGATGACCTCATGCATTTATCCATCTCTTACACTTCTCAAAATCCATTTTCGGCTTTGGAAACGGTAAAAATGCAATGCCTCCTACTAATCTTTCTGGATATCGATTGCCTGAGTTACACAATCCCAATTGACACCGTTTAACTATATTTAATCTACGTTTTAAAGAGGAAAACAAATGAAACTCGTTGAAAAATGTAAATATCTAGATTCAGCTTGTCTTGAAAATTGCGGACACTGCTCGTTGCTAACTGAAGCGCCCGATTAATCGATGGCTGATTGGTCGATCGATATTTAGATTAGGATTTGATTGACAGTTGGGGAGAAGGCAATTGATAAGCTCACGCATAATACTAGTTTGCTTACTTTGTTAAAATTCATTATAATTTGTGTATTATAAACTGGTATGAGAGAAAAATAAGTTTGTATTCCCCTGTCTTTGCATTACATTCTGAAGAAGTATTTGAACTTTAGGAAACTACTTTATAATTATTAATTTAAGGATAAATAATAGCAAATTCTGTCGCAGAATACTATTTTATTTTATACATATTGACTGATTGTATACATGAATGTAGCATTATTTGTGTATTAAATTATATTTGGATGTTTCTTATTGGCTTTTGTGGCTATGTGCTGCATTTAAATATTATATACAAGCCTATGTGGTAACAGCGGTACATATATGGTATAATAAAACACCCTGATGTGTGTGATGTTAATCAAGATTTAATGTAGAGGTAAATATTACTCTTAGAGGGATTGGCAGGAATGTTAAATACTGAGAAACATGCTGATGATAATTCATTGTATAGCCCTATAATAGTTCTTCTTGAATGCTTTGAGCTTCTATGAGTAAATAAGTACAGCTCACAGTTCTTCCTGGTAAAGTCAAAATCCATGTAAGAAAATATGTCTAACATATGACTATAACATCGAGTTCAATCAACCTAATACGTAGTAACAAACACGATACCTGTTACCATCGACATCAATTTGCGTATCTTTTGTGGAAAAAAGGCTCAAAACAAAAACTTGATAAAAACTGTTATCAAACCGAAAATGAAAGTTTTGAATTGACGATTAAATCTATCTTACAGAAGTTCCAAATATAGTCGCTGTATAAAGATTGGTTGATAAAAAGGGAATATATCCTGCAGAGGATTCCGTAGATAGCTGATGTATAATTTTCGCATATTTTTTAATTCTGAATACTCGGCATTTTCCTTTGCAAATACTAACACATTTCCATGAACCGTTGATTGTTTGAAACTTGGATTAATATCATTATCCTGCAAGCACAACATATCACGTAAGTTGTTTTACTTTGTGCAGTAGGAATATATTATTTATGCCAGAAAATAGTTAATGTGGCTCATAGTACCTATTAAAGTGCCGCCTGGATTCCAGGCGGCGAGTTCACATGAAAAAGCCTTTATCAGTTGCAACTCCCGGTGATCTGGAGGGTCAATAGCTTGGAGTTGACTTATTGCAACTATGTATAACCCTTGATAGTGATCCACGTAATTTGAAGTGGCTAACGAAAAAAGAATGATTCTTATCATAGATAATAAATAAACATAACAAATATTTAAACCTTTGTTTGCAAACTCTGGTCAATATGTTCACTGCATAATACAACTAAATGATGGACAACCATACCATGACAAAGACAATTTTGTTCAATGCTGTATTTATTGGATTAAGCGTTCATTCTCATTTAAGATGGCAGTGTTATATCTTCTGTTTATAACATTGCTTTAGTACTAGCCTTTAACATAATTGCATGGATGGCCTGGATATTACTTTCGTAAGTTAATACATGTAAATTAGCCATAATCTATTTCAAAACATTTCTTTTTCATTTCTCATGTTTAACAACAAAAACATACATCAAAAGCAGTAACACAGAAGTTCTCTGTGTTTAAAAATATAAACAACCAATAAGAAAATGTGTTATGTGGCAGATAATATTATAAAATGTATTTAGCCTTTCTAAGCTTTTCTTGTCAGCATGAATGCGGCAGTCCAACTAGTATTTTTCGGTCAAAATTTGCAATGTTTGTATGAATCCGGAGCGATGAATACATAGGACAATTGTTAGCGATTATCTGATTTATTTGTAAAGTGCCCCTGCAAAAAATTCAAGAACTGTTCTTTATTAAATTCTTGAACATGTTCAAGAACAGTTCAAGAACAGAAAATGGCAGTTTTTGAATTAAGATTTCCAGAACTAAGTTCAAGAACTTGTTCTAGAACAGAAAGAATTTATTCTGGAACACATTCTTGAACAATCCCTGCGAAAAATTCAAGAACTGTTCTTGATTAAATTCTTGAACATGTTCCAGAACAGTTCAAGAACATAACATGGCAGTTCTTGAATTAAGATTTCCAGAACTAAGGTCAAGAACTTGTTCTAGAACAGAAAGAATTTATTCTGGAACACGTTCTTGAACATGTTCCAGAAAAATTAGGTAGTTCTTGAATTTGTTTCAGACCAGTTTTGGAACATTTAATTGAACTTCTTTGGTTCATTTTTTTTTTAATTATAGCCCATATGAAAAAAAGCACTGCTTTTCTAGTGCAAACCTTAAATTACCTTTGACCCAAATTGAAATTCTGTAAAAATACCAAACACATGAAGCTGCAAAATACGGTATAAGTCGTAGACGCGTAAGTCATAATGATATTCAGAAATGGTAGCTACGATATGTTAGCTACGATATTTTGTCACCACAGTTTTGTCATTTTTATGAGGTATTAGTCTCATAATATTATGAATCATATTGAAATACTTAAGATTCTGCGTACCTGCTCAACTAATTTCACATTGCCTGCATGTCAAAGTATGGAGAGTAGGTTACTAGACATTCAAGCATGAGCATGAAAAAATATGAATATACAAAAAAAAAATGAAAAAAAAATACCGAGTGTTACTTACAATTGCAGACAGAGAAAGTATCTATTATCTTAACATTTCTGACAGAAAGACATCATGTTTTCTCTTGAAATGTGCATGTTAGAAAATTTCAGTACATGTACTTAATGTTTAGAAAATTTCAGTAAATGTTAACAACTAACTAGAAAATTTGAAAACATTAGTTTCTAAACATAACTGACTAGACATAAGTTTCTGAACATAACTTTCAACTGTCACAATCTTTGATTTTCTCCACAATACTTTCTGGTAATTTTCAAACTTCTTAATGAACACATCTTTGGTAACTTAAGTTTTCAGGATAACCAGTCGTTCTAATTTTTCAAATTTTGATTGATTCAAAGGAGAACGTGGGTATTCTCCCCATTTGATTATTTTGTCCCTGTCCTTGATGAATTCCGGATTTCTTCTTCAGTGAAAATGTGTCGTGCAAGTATTTGAATTGTTTTATTTACACCAGATTCTCCGAGGTGGGCCACCATGTCATTTGCTATGTCATCTGCACTTTTCTCGACTGTCTTGCTCGCTTCTAGGACTGCAATTCTCTCTTCAAAATTTTTCATTTTTTTTAAAGAGATTTCACTTCTTCTTCCAAGCTGAAACATGATAAGTATACAGATTAAACACACAAGAAATTCCCAGTGACCCTTTATTGGAAAAGCAGAGCTAAACTTAAAAAAAATAAATAAGTCTGAACATTTATTTGCTACATCTTTTAAGAAAAATCAATTGTACCAGTCAAAAGTACCAACTGGCACCAATTCACAGTACATGTAGGTTTGTTTTATGCAAAGGTCGATACAATGAATATTGTTTTTTCCTCTTGCTTAAAGGGTCATGGCATTATTAAGTGCAAAATATGACTGTGTCATATCCATAACCAAAGTAGTACAGATTAAACAAGACTATTGCCAAGCAATATATGTCCCCTTCCGGCTCGACCATTGTCAATTTTTTTTTATGCCCCCCTTCAAAGAAGAGGGGGTATATTGTTTTGCACATGTCGGTCCGTCCACCGAATAGTTTCCGGATGATAACTCAAGAACGCTTACGCCGAGGATCATGAAACTTCATAGGTACATTGATTATGACTTGCAGATTACCTCTATTGATTTTCAGGTCACTAGGTCAAAGGTCAAGGTCACAGTGACTCGAACCAGTAAAATGGTTTACGGATGATAACTCAAGAACGCTTACACCTAGGATCATGCAACTTTATAGGTACATTGATCATGACTCTCAGATGACCCATATTGATTTTCAGGTCACTAGTTCAAAGGTCAAGGTCACAGTGACTCGACACAGAAAAATAGTTTCCGGATGATAACTCAAGAACGCTTACGTCTAGGATCATGAAACTTCATAGGTACATTGATCATGACTCCTATTGATTTTCAGGTCACTAGGTCAAAGGTCACGATGACTCGACACAGTAAATGGTTTCCGGATTATAACTCAAGAACGCTTAAACCTAGGATACTCAACACAGTAAAATAGTTTCCGGATAATAACTCAAAAACGCTTACGCCAAGTATCATCAAACTTCATAGGTACATTGATTTTGACTGGCAGATGNTATTATCATCATGTGAAAGATATATATCTGTCGTATAAAGTATTTTGCCTTTTGCTATTATTACAGTCGCCTAGTGTATGACATTCGTCAGTGTAAAGGCCTCTCATTGGACGATGCTGCTGTGGAAGAGGATGCCTTGAACAGCGGCAAGTGAGTGATGCAAGAGAGAATAACAAATGCATGGCATGGCGGCATTGCATCATGATATGTGGAGGGCTGAGTGTGAGAATGCTGTATCTGATAAAGATGTGTATAGAAGGTACAGCAGTTTCACACTCAGTCCCCCAATATCCATAATAACTGTTTGTCGATGCATTCAGAGCACACTAACATGACCAATATTGGATTGACAATGTTCTTTTTTTATTAAACATCACTATTATGTGTCCCAGTTCATTGTAAAGGAGGTTATACTTCAATTGCATGGACATCTGTCTGTCTGTCTCTCTGTCAGGAGGCGTTCTCTTTCATTTTGTTTCCCCAAAGCTTTTGTTTTGATCTTCTGAATTATGGCCCTGTCAGTTTTTCACTATAGAATATAAAGTCTACAAATGTTGTGTTTATTACTCCTCTTTGACTACTGGTTGAATCTCTCTCAGACATCCACAATTGAATGACCCTAATGTGCACAAAAGCGTGGGACATAGTCTAAAAAGTGGGTAAGCTAAATCCCTTAGTTGTCCTGCGCAAACCCCTGTGTTTAAAACTGGCCACATCAAATGGGTAATATTTCTTTACCGTATCGACTAAAAAATATTTGGAAAGGTGGTGAAGGGACCATTCTTTGTCACTATTGTGTCAAGTTCTAGTTCTTTTCGTCTTTTGAAATATGTTTTTATATTCATTATGCTAAAAAGGTCTTTATTTTAACAACATGAGTGAATGTTTTTAGTATTTGAACTTTGTTATCATCCCAATACTTAGTATTTCAAATGACTCATGTTGAAGCAAAAGATGCAATTTTCATTTTGATATGTCTGAGTTGAGAACAATCAATGTACAATTTTTGTTGTATAACAAAATATAAATAAAGCATTTTAACTTTTAATAATGTATCACCATATTCCCGATGGCTTATAAAAGGCTGTATTGTATATGCATACTTTTCATACATGCAAATTGGCTTTGTTTCTGCAGCACTTTAAGAAAAAACTTTCGAAAATTATGCAAACTATTTAATTTAGGAAAAGCAAAAATTAATGCCATTGACCTGAAAATTAGGTGAATTCAAGTTTGAGAGTCAAGATTGCTAATGAAATACTTATATTGCTTCAAAGAAATGATATTTAAATTTAATGGCGGAAAACTTAAATTTCAGTTTATGTCTTGAAGGGTATGTATTCCTAAAACAGAACAAAATATCTGTACATTCTGGTTTTCTGTGACACATGTTGTCCAATCTTGAAAATCTTGGCTGTGACTATCGTCTTTTTTGACGCCAAAATTATTGCCTGCCAGAAAGTTCTTATTAATGCCAGTAGTCACATTGTGCATGCAAATTTTAAAATCAGAATTTGCAATATTTTTTACTGTTTTTGCTTTATTTTATATCAAACTGTACTGATTGGCTGTAGCTATTTGGGTTTACCAATTACATGTATTCTACATTGAAATATTGAATATAGAACTATTTTATGCTTGGTGCTTTTGAAATATATATCGCTTAAATACTATTCCTGCGTAGCCATTTCTTTAAAACCATATATAAGTGTTAATTGACCAAACACAAAAGAGTATGCTTTCATGTTTATTGACCAAACACATAAGAGTAGGATTTTATGTAAATTGACCAATGTCATAAAATGATAAAGAGTATGCTTTTATGTTAATTTACCTAACACTTAGAAGCAGGTATCTCAGAAATACAGAATTAAGCGTATATGTATGCTTATATATGACAAAGGACACTTATTGCTAAATGGAGAGTCAGTGGTACCCTCACTTATTGCATGACTGTGTGTGAGGCATTGAATCATTGGTTTTGTCGAGTACCCATATGTGTCTAGTTCTGAGAAAACTGGACAAAATGCATGTGCGTAAATTGTCATCCCAGATTAGCCTGTGCAGTCCGCACAGGCTAATCAGGGATGACAAAATTTTCGCTTTTATGGAATTTTTCGTTTAAATGATGTCTCTTCTAAGCAAAAATCCAGTTTAGGTGGTCCCTGATTAGCCTGTGCGGACTGCACAGGCTAATCTGGGACGATACTTGACGCACATGCATTTTGTCCAGTTTTCTCAGAACTTGACTCATGTGTGCAGGAAAATCTATAATCGGAAACACAACAATATTGTAAATCAATCATTCTCTTCATTTAAATTAATTGTACCTTTTAAAAGTTATTTGCAAGCCATGTAGAAACAACAAATCTGGTCTTTGTAAAAAAAATAATAACTAATAATAAGCTAAGTTTGCTTAAATTGTGAATGCAATAAGCCATCAAGTAATAAGAATACAACAAAACTAACAACTTATAGCACTTATGGCATTCAAGTGTGCCTGAAGTGCATTGTGGTAATATATATTAACCCTTTGCATGCTGGGATATTTGTCGTCTGCTAAAATGTCGACAGCTGAATTTCTAAAATTAGCATTTTCTTTTTTTTTTTCTTTTTTTCAAAGAATACTATCAGAATAGCAAACAGTTTGGATCCTGATAAGACGCCATGTTCTGTGGCATCTCATCTGGATCCAAACTGTTTGCAAAAGCCTTTAAAATTCGGTTCTAGCGCTAAAAGGGTTAACATCCTCATTTTCAATTTTTGTTTCTGATGGTAGGATTATATTTTCGTAGAATACATTTCATGTGTTATATCAAGCTCTTTTCTTTACAAAACAATATAATAACCTTGCAATTATATTTCCAATTGATTGAAATAACAATAAAACCTGTAAAAAAGTCAAGTCTAAGAAAATCATACCAGTGCTATAAAAAGTCTTTGATGTGAATGACGAGTTGGGGCCAATTTCTAAAGAGTTTAAGCTGTAAGGGTCTAACACGATTATCAAGTTGCCATTTCAAAAGGCTTTAATGAATACTACTGAACCATACAATGTAAGAACAATGTCAAGTTCTTTCTGCTGACTCCACATTCTTTTTTGTAGATTAAAAAAGTTAAATATTGCTAATTGTCTCCGCCTATGGTCACTTTCAAGTTAAGTTTAATACACAGCTAATCCAAGAATGCTCCTATAAATTTACCCTTATTCATAAGATCTATTTATACAAAATCCTTTGAGTTAACATTAATTTGTGATAAACAGTCCAGTTAAGTTAATAATACATTTATGTGTGTGTCTCCATTAGTTTCTTATTCTACTTGAAATGTGCAATAATGTGTTCTTGCTTTAACTTTTCTTATTCACAGCTGTTTGTTTATTTTATTGACATCCACAATTCATCTCTCATTTGAGTCACGTTCTGAGAAAACTGGGCATAATGCATGTGCGTAAAGTGTCGTCCCAGATTAGCCTGTGCAGTCCGCACAGGCTAATCAGGGACGACACTTTCCGCCTTAATTGGATTTTTGCTAAGAAGAGACTTCATTTAAACGAAAAATGTCATAAAAGCGGAAAGTGTCGTCCCTGATTAGCCTGTGCGGACTGCACTGGCTAATCTGGGACGACATTTTACGCATATGCATTTTGCCCAGTTTTCTCAGAACACAACAAATTTTGTATGTTCTGGTTCTTCCACACAGTTGCCTCTTTGCATGTTTTTTTTTAATTGACTTTATTTTCATATTTTTGTATTAACTAAGGTATTTAAACAAAAAATATCTTGTTTGAATATTACCTAAAATTGTTTTAAAAACAATGCAGTCAGCTATAAAATACACATACAATATATTATTTCGTCTGTATCCATTACTTTTAAATTTTAAAAGTTTGCATGAAAAAAGTGTTGTCAGTTGCTGACATGGCCATATTGATTTCTCAAGAGCAGTTTAGCTTTGTGAGTTGCACAAGAGGCCTGGAGCCTCTACTGCTGCTGCAGCTGCTATTGATGATGCTTTTGATGATGCTTAATTCTACTGCTGCTGTTGATGATGCTAATTATACTGCTGCTGCTGCTATTGATGCTGCTGTTTCTTATGCTGCTTCTTCTAGTTATGGTGGTGCTTCTGATGCTGCTGTTTATGATGCTGCAGCTGATGATGATGATTAGGATGAGGTGGAGGATTATGATGATTATAATGATTATGATTATAGAATGGTTGATGATTAGTATGCAGATTAAAGTGTGTTTACTTTCCAGATTGTTTGGAGGTGAAACCAAAGACAAGCTCCCCCTGGCAGACTTCCTCAGTGCGGTGGGGCAGCTCAAGTTTCGAGGCACATCAGTATTATTTCGCTTACCACAATCATGTACACAGTCCTTGAAAAAGTAGGTTGTATATGAAACAGAAATCTCTATTGTCACTTTAGTTAGTGTGTGTCTTGTTTATCTATTTAAGTTTATTTATAAATGTTTTCAATATATTTTTTATAATGTGCATCATGTTAACATAGAAAAAAGAGCTATACTAAGTCTGCAAAGTTGCTGGTAATATAAAATCACTGAGATATCCAATTGCTTAATTATCCATATAAGGGCTTTGCAAAAGTTTTTCAGTTTTGATGACGATTAAGGGGTTTAAAGGCTCTGACCGTTTAAAGGCAGTGACAGTAGTTTTATTCATGTTTGTTTTGTGTTTCGTTATACCCCTGCGAAGAACATTTTTGTCGTGTTCTGAGAAAACAGGGCAAAATGCATGTGCGTAAAGGGTCATCCCAGATTAGCCTGTGCAGTCCACACAGGCTAATCAGGGACGACACTTTCCGCCTAAACTGGATTTTCACTAAGAAGAAACATCATTTAAACGAAAAATTCCATAAAAAGCGGAAATTGTTGTCCCTGATTAGCCTGTGCGGACTGAACAGGCTAATCTGGGATGACAATTTATGAACATGCATTATGCCCAGTTTTCTCAGAACACACACATTTGACAGGGAGTAATTCTGAATCTGAGTCGGTAAGCATGAAGTGTAGATGTGTAAGATACTTTTTTGTGTGATGAGTGATCCACACGTTCCAGTGTGCACTTGAACATAGCCATTGTTAAGGCGAAGCATGTTGCAAACTACTTCCGCATTTCTCAAGCGATTTAATTGAAAACTTGAAACATGTTATCGCCATGAAGTGCAGATACGCAGAACTTTTGTCCACGCCCAATGATCCATATGTTCTTGAGATACGTGCCCTTGAACTTTTAATTTTAGAAGCATTTAATCTTCTTCATTTAATGTTTTTGGAGCAATCTTTAATACAAAGGAATTATAAATCTAAGTTGTAAATCACGAATATATAATATTTTTTTATATTTAACAAAGATTTTATTTTAAAGCTGTTACACACTGTGTAAGATACTCATTATTCATATACATTGTATCTTTCTGTAATATTCACAATTGCAATACTTAACAATAGAAAATTTCCAATTGGAATTAAACAGAACCAATTTCCAAAGCCCTGAAATCATAAACTGTATTTGAATAAAATTATAAATGACATTGCAAAATGCTATATCAATTAAATAGTTCTAAACCTGTGTACTATATTGTTCTGGTTAATGCCTGACATGTTTATGTTTGCGTTCACAGTATGGAGGCAGATGACAGCTTGTCAGACGGTAGTGACAATGAACCGCCATCGAAACGTGGCAGACATAAAATTACAGACCCAATCAAAAACCACAAGAAGTTGAATGATACAGGTACATGATCTAAGTCATTCAAGTAAATGCAATACCATGTTAGCTAAGTGCCAGATGTCAGTTTAATGGCCCTTCTCTGCCCTGTGCCTGAAATGGCCAGCCCAGTTGGTAGAGCTCTTGACTGCTCATATGAGGATCGAGGGTTCGATTCCCTGGTCTGCCACATAACTTGTACATGGATTAGTCATGATTATTTTTTCTACACCCATTCTTCCTCTACCTCAGATTCAAGTAGGGCAGTTATCCGTTACTGGCATAAGTATGTACACTAAGAACTGATAATCAGGTTTACTCAGGAAAAGTGTTAGTTGGTTTTGGTGAAAAATCCAAATAAAAACACACAATTCTTCCCAGGTCCAGGACCGTTCAAGCAGCCAGAGGGTCGCCCAGTGACCGCCATGTCGAGACAAAACCGGTATGAGCTGGCCACGCACACAGTGAAGGTGCGCCGCACTGGAGCTCTTCAGGAGGTCATGGCCATCTGGGATCTGCACGGTATATAATTTTGCGATATTATTTCAGGCTGACACCAATCAGGCCTTTCCTGGCCATTTTGGGAAAAAATGCATTTTCAGGACTGGGAATTTTTTTAGCGTGAAAAGTCCACTGATTTGGGGAAAAACATGTTTATGATAACTCTTTATAATTATTCAAAGAAGAAGAAAACAAACATAAAATTTATATTTATATCCTTTTTTATGCCCCCTTCTTCGAAGAAGAGGGGGTATATTGTTTTTGGCNATTTTTTTTTTCAAATTGGGAATTTTCTTACAATTTTGGTTTGGAAATGGGTCCGTTGAACGGACCCGTAGAAATTCCAGGAAAAGGCCTGCCAATTTCTAGATTTTCTTATCTTAGCCATCTTGGATCTTCAGGGTCCACTCTATCATCATAAATGGCTGTGATGACTTCAAACTCCACACATTTGCAATTCTATTTCAGGATTGGTTATATGGCACATTTAGTGAATACATGTGTACATTGTGTCTGCCAGTGGGACTTTAATACTACACTAGTTGAATACATGTGTACATTGTGTCTGTCAGTGGGACTTTAATACTACACTAGTTTCCATACGGAGCATTAGAGTAGTCACTTTGTTGTATTCTATTTGCTGTCGGCAGTCAAATATATTGGTTTTATTTAACAAATTAAATATTTGCTTAGGTAGCATTATGCGTCAGTTAACTGGTATTTACATTTATTCATGAACATTGTGATTCTGTTTATTTGCCATTGTATGAAAATGTTTTGCATTTCTTTAGGTACTGGAGCGATCACTAACACAGCTGTAAGCCATTTGGAAGGAGATATCTCACGCTTCCAACGCATGTCCTCCATAGACTCGTTCAATCAGCGCTCACATCCAAATGAAATGCTCACAGGTCTTCGTTACTTTGAGAGACCCATAAAAGGGGAAAATGGAACACTAACAAAGGTAACCAAAATCCGATGAATTAATTTTATACCCCCACAAACGAAGTTTAGGGGGGTATAAAGGAGTGAACTTGTCTGTCGGTCTGTCTGTCGGTCGGTCGGTCTGTATTAAGTGTCCACTCTCTAATTCAAGTTGTTTTCATCGGATCTTCACCAAACTTGGTCAGAAGTTGTATCTAGATGATGTCTAGGTCAAGTTTGAATATGGGTCATGCCGGGTCAAAAACTAGGTCACGTGGTCACTTAGTGCGTTTTAAACATTCAGCATGTTGTCCGCTCTCTAATTCAAGAAGTTTTCATCCAATCTTAACCAAACTTGGTCAGAAGTTTTATCTAGATGATCTCTAGGCCAAGTTTGAACATGGGCCATGCAGGGCCAAAACTAGATCACGGGGTCACTTAGTGCGTTTTATAACATTCAGCATGGTGTCCACTCTCTAATTCAAGTAGTTTTCATCCGATCTTCACCAAACTTGGTCAGAAGTTTTATCTAGATGAT
>VMBQ01001080.1:20048-127948 GCA_007657795.1 Dreissena rostriformis | reverse complement strand
AAAAAACGCCTCATTTCGACGACGACATACCGGAAGCAAAAAAGACAAGAGAATCTTTTTTACAAATAGAACTAGAAATGGCGCGGCAGAGGCCGACGCGTATCCCCACACCGAATGTTTGACCTAGGTGTGCCCCAGGGTTGGTAATGGGGCCATGCATAGTCGAGATTGACCGTATTGTCATAGAGAAGTTCAGTATCAATTAGAAGTGAGTAGGTGTAGAAATGAATAAGTTATAGTAAAGGCAATTTTGGGTGGGTGTGACCAATGTGGGCAGGGCGCCCCAGGGTTGGTAATGGGGACATGCATAGTCGAGATTGACCGTATTGTCATAAGAGAAGTTCAGTATCAATTTGAAGTGAATCGGTGTAGAAATGAAGAAATTATAGTAAAAGGCAATTTTAGGTGTGTGTGGTCTATGTGGGTGGGGCGCCCCAGGGTTGGGAATGGGGCCATGCATGGTTGAGATTGACCGTATTGTCATAAGAGAGGTCCAGTATCAATTTGAAGTGAATCTGTGTAGAAATGAAGAAGTTAATGTAAAATAACCTAAAAAAATGAGTGAAAATCTCTGACCCGGCCCCACCCTAACCCCCATAACTTTTGACCCAGGGGTCAGATCAAAATTCCAAATAGTGCAGAGTCACACATATGCTCATAGCTACCATGTGTGTAAGTTTCAAGGTTCTAGTGCTAATAGTGTAGGAGGAGATATTGGCCAGGACGGACAGACGGACGGACAGCGGAGATAACCACAATATCCCCACCTTTTTTTCAAAAAGCGTGGGGATAATAATGTAATATATATGAGCCTCACTCTGTGAAAAGGGGGATTAAATGCATGTGCTTAAAGTGTTGTCCCAGATTAGCCTGTGCAGTCACCAGTCTGCAAAGGCTAATCAGGGACAAGTCCCATACAACACTTTCCGCCTTAACTGGATTTTTGCTAAAAGGGGACTTTCTTTCAACAAAATATTCATAAAAGCGTCAAGTGTTTTCCCTGATTAGCCTGTGCATACTGCACAGGCTAATCTGGGATGACACTTTACACACATGCATAAAACCCCCTTTTCTCAGATAATTATATTATCATGGCCTTTCTTTACTTGCAGATTGACCAAAGTTCTGCAAGTGTTGGTGTTTTAATTGGGAAATTGTAGTAACATCTTACTATTAAACATATTATTTGCATGTTAACAAGTTATGAAAATGATTGTTTCAGGAAAGGATACGGTTGTATTTCTAACTGAGGTTGAAAACAAAATACCAAGCACAGTGAAGATACCTAAGCACACAGATCTGGAAGAGTTTCGAGGTAATTATAAGTGTTTTTTGACTGTTTGACATCCTATACGTTCACTTGACAGGGAAGTGGAACTTAAGGTCATACAAAAGACAGATTTAAATGTTCCAATGTGCTTGGTGCAGCAGTTATATTTTGCAAATTTGCCCTCTGTTTTCAAGCTTTAGATTGAAGAATAAACATTTGTAAGTACAGTCAATCTTGTGCTTGCGACCACTTGAATTAAGTGACCTTTGTCTTATGCGACCACTTTGAATTTCCCCCGATCGTTTTTACTATATTTTCATATTGTATTAAGCGACTTTTGTCTTGCGCGACCAGCAACCGCTGATTTTTGTGTATTTTGATGCCAAATCTTTAATTAAGCGACCATTTTGAGGTAAAAGTGGTAAATCTGTTGACTGTTCAGGAACAAATGATTAATCATTGTTAATTGTTATCTAAACGGATAAGATGTATGGTTACACCTTTGTTTTGTTTTCACACCAGCCACCCTTTGTCTCGATGACCGGTTTTGACCAGTGTTGATGCAGACTGCGTATCATTTATTTGTGTTGAATAATAAGGGAGGAATTGACGCACAGTCTAGGGTTTAAAGAGTTTACAATCTGTGACGTTAATGGACAAACTTGATAGCCGATCGTATTGCAGAAACAATGCGCTGACACAACAATCATTTTCACAGTGTTCTTGAGAGGTGTGAAAAATATAACTATTAATCTGTAACATGTGTCAAAATCTGTTCATTAAAAAATGGTAATTGTAATTATGCAAACTACCCGTAGTTTTTGTAAGCAAATTTTCCAATCAGGCCTGTTATTTAGTTTTCAATCAATGTATTTTTATTTATTTCCAGCTTACTATGTACATTAATCGAGTCAGATTTCCATAAGCTTACATGCAGAAACTAAAATGTCAAAACGGAAAGTGTGAACGTTAAAGAGACAATTCGGGTATCTAGGTATTGGAATTGTCTAAGAGTAAAAGTGCACGTAAAAGCGCAAATGAGTTTGGAGTCGGAAAAAACCCAAATTCTCTGTGGCAAACCATTTTTATTGTATTTAGAATAAGAGAAAACAAATAAAACACATATGAAGTAAAACATTGTTTTATTAATTGTATTTATATTTTATTAATTTTATTTATATTAAGATTCATTTGATTACAAAAGTTGAAATCATTGAGACCCCTACATCTGGATTTAAAATCGAAGGAACGCATTCTTCCCAAATGGCCTTTTTTTATTTAAAGACCATTTTATTAAGAGACCACTTTTGGTTACCGCTTTAGTGGTCTCTATATACAAGATTGACTGTACATTCAAAATTCAGTTACCAAAGTATTGTTTTTCATGAAATTGATCAGAAAATTCTCAAGTCATTTATTGCTTAATGAAGCAGTAATTTATAGCTTAATTAATTAACATTCAATTTATTTGCTATCGTACAATTTGTTTTCTTGACCTCAAACAAATGTTAATACCAATAACAAATAAATTATTTTCCTGCAGATCCACTTTTCCCTGATGGAACAATAAACTGGGCATGCGGCTGTATAGAGAAAGACGTGGTTGGCCCGTGTAATGTCGAGTTCCGAGCGTTTCGTCAGTTCATCCACGACAGCAAGGGCTACAAGGATGACATGCCGATGGACAAGCAGAAAGAACTGCATGGAATTATCACAAACTTTCTTGAGTGCGCAAAATCCCATCCCGTTTACTACGAGAGCTTATTGAACTTTGACAAGGAGAAAGACAATGGCGATGATATTGGCACGGATCCCCTTTCTGAAAGCTCAAATTCAAAAGGGGAGGAATCAACTTGATCATTATACACTGTTTTATACCCACATAAACAATATTTAGAGGAGGTTTATTGGACTTAATCTGTGAGTTGGTTTGCCTGTCATCATAAAATGTTATTAATGTGTGGACTTCCAAATTTTTCAGGCAATTAAATTAAAACTTCCCGTACGTCATCATCATGAAGTGTAGATGTGCAAGACCATTTTCATCTCCAATGATCCATGCAGTCTCGAGTTATTTGCCCATGAACATACCAGAAAAAGCAGTATGGGAGTATAAGTAGCAAAACTAGTTATTTTTTATGTTTGTGAATACAATAATGAGCTATTATTGATAAAGTTCTAAGGCCAAATCTTGCACCTCTGTTTATTTGCTAAACATTCTTGTGGAAATTTTTTAAGAAGTTTATTAACTAAATGCATGTTTCTGCAACAGTTTCGAATGCTGTATTTGACTTTCCTCTTATCTCTTCGCAAACATCCTGGCAAACATTTTGAAATTTGTGACCAGCATTAAGTAAATGTATGCCTGCAGTTTTCAATGCTGTATTTGTCGTGCCCAGTTACTTATAGCAAACCAACAGGAATAATTATATCTATGACTGATCTCCATTTTGCTTTCAAACATTTATAAAATAACAAATTACATGCTTGCAGTACTGAAAATGGAGGGTTTCACAGTTGGAAAAAGAGCATTTATGTAAAGGTGAATTAAAAATAAATAAAAAGGATCTATTAAACATTTTGCTGATAATTATTCTGTTTTGGTTCCCATAAATGAAAAATTATGGCCAGTGCTCCAGCTAACAATAAATTGCAGGGTGCAACGCCAGTTCTCAATTTTGATGAGCCCTGCTGCCAATTTCACCATCCTGCTTTTTTTCATATCACAATCACTTAATCAGTTAAAAAATGTTGTTCCTTAATTTCCAAATCCTTGTCATATCAATTCATACAACCCTTAACCAGTAGATATAATGTACTGAGGGTCTGATACCAGATGATTAATTAGCAATACTGAACCCTTTAGCAGACAGCATCAGTTTAACAAATATAACATACAACTGTATACATGATTTAGTAATGGCTACTCATACGAGTTTTATTACAAGCAGGATTGGCATAAAACCCGGGTTTTTTCTTAGTGGCGGGCAATAAGTGCCAACCTGGATTACATGTCATAAAAATAATAGATCACAAACATTAAAAGTGCCATTTATAAATCGTCACCCTGCTCTTTTAAAAACTTTGCTGGTGCACTGTGCCATTTTATGTTAACTATTAGTAAGTATTGCCTAGTGTCCTCAGTTTCAAATTAATTAAACAGAAACTGATTGGTTGAAGCCCCCTACCTAAATACTGCAAATAATTTAACTTTGTGGACATTTTATTAATTGTATTAGTAATAGCTTCTTATGCCTCTTTAGTAAATCAATCAAGTATAACACATATACCCGGTACCGGGGCTTTAAATAAAGGAAACAAAAAAACTTGATGATAATGAGATTTATTATTTTTAAACATGATTCAACATTATTCAAGTGAACATGAAGTTACCAACATGAAACATAATGGATAGGGCAAAAACTGGTAAATTTGTACAAAGCACACTTACAGCAACATTATACCGTATTTATCCTAATAAATGCTCCCGCCCTAATAAACGCGCACCTATCATATAATAAAATGAAGGAGTGATCAAAATAATAGCGCCCTCATTTCTTGGCTGCTAGGGGGTAAGTAGAATGAGGCAGTCTCTGAGATTAAAATATCCCATGCCATGTTCCATTTATTTTTGGAAGGTTGCTGGTGCATTGGATAAACCAAAAGGCAATCGATTACACTCATAGGTTGCTGGTGCATTGGATAAACCAAAAGTCATTCGATTACACTCATAAGTTGCTGGTGCATAAGATAAACCAAAAGGCATTCGATTACACTCATAGGTTGCTGGTGCATTGGATAAACCNTATGGATAAGACGATGATGCACGTCAAATGGCATTGTACACCATCTGTTAATAACGGAGTTGTGGCCCTTTATATCTTGAAAAAATGCTTTTACTATAGGCACTTTTGTGTCTGGAGCCATATCTTGGAAGTACTTTGGCGGATTTCATTGAAACTTGGTTTGAGTATATATATGGATAAGAGGATGATGCACGTCAAATGGCATTGTACACCATCTGTTAATAACGGAGCAATGGCCCTTTGTATTGTAGTATGTTCATCCGTCCGATTTGCACCCATCCTTAAACAAAATATATGTTGCGGGGGATATCAATTCTACGAATTTGCTTGTTTTTTTCTAGAAGCGGGCTATAAGTGCAACCCTGATTACATGTCATACAAATAATAGCGCGCAAACAAGTGCCATTTACAAAAAATTCGCCCTGGTCTTTTTAAAACTTGGCTGGTGCACTATGCCATTTTATGTTAACTATTATTAAGTATAGCCAAGTGTCCTCAGTTTAAAGTTAACAGAAACTGATTGTTTGAAGCCCCCTACCCAAATACTGCAAATAATTTAACTTTCTGGACATTCTATTTATTGTCTTAGTAATAGCTTCTTATGCCTTTTTAGTAAATCAATCAAGTATAAAACATATACCGGGGCTTTAAATAAAGGAAACAAAAAAAAACATTGACGATAATGAGATTTATTATGATTAAACATGAATTAACATTATTCAAGTGAACATGAAGTTACCAACATGAAACATAATCTATAGGGCAAAAACTGGGAAATTTGAACAAAGCACACTTACAGCAACAATATATAACAAATACAATTGTCATTCAGACGAATCTAATTACAGTACAGTGTTCTGATGGACTTAATAAAAGATGTGTTAAAACTTTGAAGCAAAAACATATAAAAACCTTATTTAGGATTTTTTGCAATTTGTAACAGAATATTATTTTAATATAATTAACTTGAAAAAATAAGAAGCAACGAAAAATCATTGAAAAACTTTTACTTCAAAATTGCTTTGACTGTAAAATATTGGAATAATTGCAATTCCTTATCTGAAATGTGTATGTTTTAATTAGCATGCAATAACATTAAGATGGTTTTTGCTAATTGGCCACGTACTTGGGGCAATTTACTACTGTTTTTTAATAAATCTTTGAATATTTTTATTCTCTAAAATAAGTATACATGTATGTTGCATTTGTGTCTTCTTTACAAAAACTACACTAAACTCAAATATAAAGGGCTAAATAATAAACAATATTTGCAAGTATAATTAACAGAACAAATTCTTAACAAATCATTAACTCTCCCACACTTTAAATATTATATACATAATATATAACCATAGTTTACAATTTAAGGTCACAGAAATCACACCGGTAGATTATTTCAGCTACGTGTTGATGACATTAGCATAATTATAGGCCAATAACTGCCATAATTGAAACAGAAAAAAAAAACAATTTTCAAGAAATTAAGTTTAAAGAATCAAAGGAATATATCTCCAAATCCAAAAGATGTCGTGGACAGAGGACTAGCAATATATTCAAAGGTTTCAATACAGCCTGATAATGAAAACTGCCAAGCCCCCCACATTTTCAGAAATGTAATAAAGAGTCACAATATGAACATGTGTGTGAACTCATTTTGCAATACACCAAATGGTTGTAGATAAGAACATTTTTAAAGTTTTCCATTTTTAGATTGAAACGGTTACCATAGTTTTCTGTATATTTTAATGATTTTGAGAAATTCATAAAAGGTTCGTCCACAGAATATTTCTGTCAGGTTTGGTTAAATCTGTTTAACAGTTTCAGAGAAGTTGTTATAAGTAA
The DNA here is from genome assembly GCA_007657795.1 of Dreissena rostriformis. NCBI lineage: Eukaryota > Metazoa > Mollusca > Bivalvia > Myida > Dreissenidae > Dreissena > Dreissena rostriformis. The sequence continues at coordinate 121,030 of VMBQ01001080.1, read as the reverse complement.
TTTGTTGAAGACAATTGACTCACAAGAATAGATCAGCCTTGAGTACTATATGCTTCACAAGATTAGATAATAATTAATATAATATATTTCTAATATTCTTTAAGTTTTAAGATTAAAACCCACATTTTAAACTATTGACCAAAGCTTTTTCTCAATTCAAATTAACTTCAAATGTGCATATAATAATTTTCTTTGACAAGAAATACAACTTTGATAGCACAAAGCAATAGCATTCAACATGACAAATATAACCTTCAGCATATCAAAAGAATAGAATCACACAAATTATATATCTTATCTATATCTTTCGACTGGACACCAGTACGGTAATCATCACACTAGAATGTGTCATTAATTAAACAAGAAATATCTTTACATCAACATACATTCAAATGAGAATGTGTTATTATATCTATGGCTATATAAACGAAGAAGTTATTCACATAAATTCAAAATTACACATACTGATTACTGTTTTCATTTCCTAATCACAAATTCTCCTGAGTACTGTTAACATGGGGAATGATCTAGAGCGAAACAGCAGGATGCTGCTCCCTGCTCCTTTTACTTGCTCCCTCCTGCCCCCCCCCTGAACTTGTAAACATAAAAGTGAGATATGTTTTTAAATGTTATATATTTTTGCAAATATTCAATGGCAAATGAAAGTAATATGCTTAAATACATTAATTATAAGTGTTATACAATGAAATTCCTTGGATTACACAATTTATTAGAAAATGTTACAAGACTAGCCCAGCTTTCTACCCTGTCCCTTTCTTGCAGCACCCTTTACCTATTTTGATCCTAGATCTTTTCCTTGTTACATCAAACATACAGCAACAGCCTGTTCTTGTCTGGTTGGCAGTAAAACCTGTCCCAGCTGCTACCCTACTCCTCCACCCCCCCCCCCCACTCCTAGTCCCTGATTCTAGGTCCAACACTGTGGAAGCATCCAAACACTAGTGGACACATCAGTGGTCAAGCTGGACAGAACAGTGGTCAAGCATGGTCACCTTTTGTGGAGTTTTTACACAGAAAATTGTCTTTTCAATAAGGCTTTCTTAATGCTTGACCAGTCTGTAGATTATCCTGACTGGTTATAGGAGAACCAATCACATGCCGAATAAATGCTTCAGTCTTTAAGGCTTTGATGTTCAAAATCAACTACATCAATTAATTAATTCCAATGGCACAACAACAACAAAATTGAAGTACCGTACTGTCAGAAATTAACTGTGAAATGGTGGCTTTGATGTTCAAAATAAACTACATCGATTAATTAGTTCCAATGGCACAACTACAAAATTGAAGTACGGTACTGTCAGAAATTAACTGTGAAATGGTGAACTCTAATATCATATGTATTTGTTTCAATACAGACTTTTAAACATAAAGTAGAAGAACAGTAGACAGTTCATGCAATGAATTATCAGACTTAAAATGCAGTTACATTTTAAAATCAAAGAGCCTTCAGACTGGAGCACGATTTCTACATACATGTACAACGCACTGTCTATCCCTTAACTGTCAACATTTTCCTCGAAGCCTTCGCTCTCCGTTACAAGCGCCCGTTCCAAGATCACTCGACCTTCCTTGTATCGCTGGTTTTCTTCGTTTGCAAACTCGTAGATCCAGCCGAGCTTCTGATCGCAGTTTTTGCACATCACGTCGCGGACCATGTGACGACCGGTGAGCATCACGCGGTCCTGGACCTCGCTGTACTTCAGGTTCACCACTTTGTTGAACAGGAAGGCACGCCCTGTGGCCCCTTCAATAGCGAGAAAAGTACCCAGGGTAGATGCAAAATTAAATTGTAAATTATATGCATTTGTTTTAATGCATAATTTTTAGAAAAGCATGAAAATTGGGATAAATGATAGTGCAACACCAACAATTAAATTTTAACCTTTATATTTTCTCGTGATTGCATCAAAAGCTTTTGGAGCCTGTTTTCTGGGTAGAACATGTACCTGGTGTCTTTATTATGAGAAGATCTTGAGAATGCTCCGGGAGTGGGGATTGAACCCGGGACCATCAAATCGCTTGGAAGACCACATATCCACCACACCGCTGGGACCAACAATTTATCATAAACAAAATATAATTTGCAAACGCCATTTATATCAAAGTATGATGTTCAGTTAGATTATTATTTTAGCATCATTTTCTGTTTTTAATTTTCTTTGGTAAGAGTCTTATGTTTTCATTCTAGGCCTAAATGTGCACTTATCTTTACCTGTGAAACGCGTTGAGATCAACTCTGCTCTATTGGTGAGAGGGGTATCACAATTGGAGCATGAGAATAGCCTCTGGCCGCCAATATGAGTAAGGAAAATGCGACCCATTTTTACCCTGAAACTAAAATTAAAATCACAGCTTTATCTTTGGAAGATACATTTCATTGGGCGAACTTACATCCAGCATTACAGTCTGTCATAAGAAGGGAAGACCACAAACCCTGATCTATTTGTTAAAATACCACCAGTCCTGCCGTCACTCTTCTTCCGATACAGCACTCCCTCTTAAAAGAAGATTTTGTGTCGGCAAAATATATTACACTCATAGTAATATGATTTGCCAATCTTGTTTTAATTGAAAGATGTGGGAATCTTGCGAGGCTATAAGCCATACATTGGTTTGTATTTATATAGACAGTCAAACAGTAAATAGTTTGATGAAACCAAACCGACCATGTCAGGCTATTAACAATGATGTAAATAAAAAAATGAGATATTTGACGCAAATTAAGTGATAGTATTTATAAGTTTCTTTTTATTCACTGGATGCTGCTTATATAAAAAGTAACAGAATATTTGCAAACTGGCCTACTTGTTGTGATGTATCACGATGACAAATTAGTTATTACTCATCATCATTGTTTCAATATAAAAACATGATTTCTTCAAATCTTATTTATGACATATCATAATATACTTAATCATATATTAATTAACACGGCAAGCAGACGATATTTAACGGAATACGCATTAATAACATAAAACGCAATAAACAATGCATAATGTAAACATACCTGCCCAGCAATAGATCTATTTATGGTACGTAACCTTGACCTTTAAAATTATGCCCACAGACAATATAAAGCATATTGTAACATAAGTACTTCCAAACCTAAAACAAAACTAATTATTTTGTCAAATAGCACCAAACTTGCCAAATGGCATTCATGATTTAAAGGGAAAGCAAAAAAAAAAAGATAACCAATCACCAATCTCAAAATGCAGAGAAAACAGATCATGGAAGTAACAACAAAAAGTGTGTTTTTCGGTCTAAAAACGTCTAATTTTGGTGTACGATCTACTTTACTCTATTAACAAAATGTCAATTAGTAAAGATGAATACCTTTTATGTTAACTTCGGGCGAATAGAACCTCGCTTTTTGCACCAAAATTTGTGACAGAAAGTCGGTGGTTGCTCAGCTGTGTATCAAGACCAAAACATTGACAAACGTCATGTTGACACGTAGTTATTTTTAGATAAGTTCAAAGGTCATGAACGTAATACCGCTCAGGCTTTATGTCACTAAATTCATGTACACGTCCGAAGTTGACTTCTATCATACCCGGGGTGAAATAAACCAAAGATCTGTCAATAAACATATTAACCGATCACGCAAAACTTCATTAAAAGGGTAGTTATGAAATGATTGTGTTTTTGCTTTCAGTTATATTTTGCATTATAGAACATGTGGCGTTATTTAAGAACACTGTACTGAAATGGCGAGTAAGTTGCGACTTTGTAAGTGCGCGTGGCGTTCAAGCACGTGCATTTCTTTGTTAAACGAATTCTCTCGAAGTATCTTCAAAAAATCGACCCGCCCCTAATTATAACAGAATGACATGTCATGGCATCATTCTTTGTCGCTGGAAAACAAGCCACGTACATGTCGTATTAAAATAAATGATATGGGTGGGTTTAATGTCGACGAATTAATGGATATACATTATACTATATTAAACATAGTTCAATACGAAAACATATATTTTATATATATAAAAAAAAAGTATAAACAAAATAAAAACCACCACCAGTCATTGAAGTCATTCCTATTACACTGAAATATCCTATGTACAAATGACAGTAGAAAGTGCTTTAACCAGCTGCCCTTTCCCAGATACAGCAGCAATCTATATGTGGCGATATGGGTCTCACATTTGGCACTAAATATTGACTGTCCAAATTGGAGCCAGATGGGGAGTGCGATTGGGTTCCATATAGGTCCCATATGGGCTTCCAATTTATTCTTTGTTTAGTTACCCTGCATTTAAATTCTATTGTTTGACACAGTCTGTTGCAAACATTAAAATATTATAAAATCATTGTTATTACCGGTATTTGTATTCAATTAATAGATGAATAGTTGGCGACCGCAGCAATGGCCAGACTGAGAAGGTTGTGTAAAAGCAGTCCCATCAGCTTCCCCACCAAGTTCAGGCTTTACAAGGCCCTCGTAGTCTCCATCCTACTCTACGGCTGCGAGACCTGGACGCTACACGCGGATACAGAACGCAGGATACAGGCATTCGAACACAAATGTCTCCGAAAACGGCCCCGCATCTCCTACACGGAGCACAAGACCAACGAGTACGTACGTAACACTTGCAATACTTGTTGGTCCACAAGAGCCCCTTCTGGCGACCGTCAAGCGACGGAAGCTGGCTTGCGTTGGACACGTCACCAGACACGACTCTCTGTGCAAGACTGTTCTCCAGGGCGCGCTAGAGGGAGGTCGACGTCGAGACCACCAGAGAAAAAACTGGATGGACAATGTAAAAGAGTGGACATCCCTTCCCATGGATAAATTACTCTGAGCAGCACACAACAGACCTGACTGGAGGAGGATTTCTGTATCGTCGTCCCTCATTTCCCCCCAACGGCCAAACCGGTCAAGGGATTGGTGATGATGATGATGATTAATAGATGAATCATATGTGACGTCAACACTAAAATCTACAATGAATATTTTGGTTCATCTGGTGATGGCTGTCCGCTCAGCGTAGTGGTTGGAACACGCGCTTCTCACCTAGGCGACCCGGGTTCAATCCCTGTTCCCGGAAGCATGTTAGTTTGGTTGGTGATCACCATATACCGGACAGGCGGGATTTCCTCCGGGTACTCATGATTCCCCCACAATAGGGTACCACAACAAAATCTAAAATCTTTCAGTTACAACTTAATAGCTGGAAATTGCAGCTATAATTCAAAAATCGTCCCAATTTCGTGAGTATAGTAAGTTAATGAGGTAGGATTGCTGGGGCACACTCCGGGTCCACACATAATGCAGCGCCTCAGGCGCGGAAGCACCTTATAAACTTTGAAATACACAATCGGTTGATCTGGTTCCTGTATCCAAATCAAAGATCTTTCAATAAACGTTTATTGACAGATCTTTTAATTGTTCAAGCTTGTTTGTAAACTGTAATTATTATTGTGTAGCTATCTCCTGGTGTGTTCAAAACAGTCGTTACACAATGACGCAACCATCACCCTATTTTAAGTATGATCTACATAGTAAAAACTATTAGTGAATGGTAACGTCACTGAAACATCAATTTATTGATAGATCTTTGTGTCACTGCGTTATTCGCTGTCCGCTTAGAGCATGGGTTGGTACACGCAAACCGGGTTCAATCCCCGGTCCCGGAAGCATGTGAGTTTGGTTGATGGTTACCGGACAGGTGGCGTTTCCTCCGCGTACTTCGGCTTCTCCTCTCCCCGACAACACAAGACCACACCAAAATTAGAATTCTTTCAGTAACAACAAAAATAGCTGGAGATTTCAGCTATAACGTAAAATTTGTCTAAACTTTGGTTAGTCTAGTAAGTTAATTCGATAGGAGTGCAGGGGCAAACTCCGGATCCACACATAATGCAGCCTCAGGCGCGGTAGGACCTCATAAACTTCGAAATACACACACTCGTCACTGCGTTAGTACAGTAGGTTTGTACTAAACGGTATGATCCATCTCCGGAATATTTGGTGTTGCGCTGCCTATTTGAACAAAGCCGAGTTATTCCAAATATACCGCACATGCGCGAATCACGTTTTCCGGCTGTCGTGGAACACCCATAAACTGTCAAATTGACTGTTGTGACCTGTATTTTTAGGATTTAATTGTCATCATACAAAATAATCAGGATGAAGTGGTTCGGAGATAACGACAAAAAGAAAGAACCGGAGGTTTTCAAAAATGTCACCGAGGGGTTAAAGAAAATATACAGAACCAAGCTACTTCCACTGGAAGAAGCCTACAAATTTCATGAATTTCATTCACCCAAATTGGACGACCCAGATTTTGATGCCAAGCCTATGATATTACTCATAGGACAGTATTCCACAGGCAAGACCACCTTCATTCGATATCTGTTGGAGTCTGACTTTCCTGGACTCCGTATCGGCCCAGAACCGACTACTGATCGCTTCATTGCGGTAATGACCGGTGAACAGGAGGGGGTCATTCCAGGAAATGCAGCAGTCGTTGATCCTTCGAAGCAGTTCAAACCATTGACCAAATTCGGAAACGCCTTTCTGAATAGATTCCAGTGTTCACTTCTTAACAATCCTGTTTTGGACAGTATTTCAATTATTGATACCCCGGGCATATTAGCTGGTGAGAAACAGCGTGTTGATCGTGGTTATGATTTCCCAGGAGTTTTAGAATGGTTTGCCGAAAGAGTGGATAGAATCATCTTGCTATTTGACGCTCACAAACTTGATATTTCTGATGAATTCCGTCGGGCCATTGATGCAATAAAAGGTTATGATGATAAAATACGGATTGTTTTAAACAAAGCGGATGGTGTTGATCACCAACAGTTGATGCGAGTGTATGGTGCCTTAATGTGGTCCCTAGGAAAGGTTCTTAACACACCAGAGGTCGCGAGGGTGTACATTGGATCATTCTGGGATCACCCACTGCAGTTTGACATGAATAGGAAATTGTTTGAACTGGAAGAAAAGGATTTGTTTGCAGATCTCCAGTCTTTGCCAAGAAACGCTGCGTTGCGGAAGTTGAATGATCTGATAAAACGAGCCAGATTGGCTAAGGTATACACAAATATTGGCTTTGTTAAGCATTTTTCCTTACAAATTTATGAATGGTATGGGTACTGGTCAATTGGGAAAATTAGTGTCATAGCAATTCACAGAAGCTTTTTTATGTACATTTAAAAAAAAAGAAAAAAAAGGTCTATTTCTCTTGGCTACATATATTTGAAATTGCCATGTTTGTTACACATGTAGCAACGTGTATCAGAGAAACACTTTAACAGTTTTCAAATTTCTTTACTTTATTATGTACTTAAAGCATCTTAACACACAATAAATGAATCCAGATATATTTAAATCAGTCATTCTATATCACAAAAATATGTAATTTATTATTTTATTCTCAGGTTTTGTACTTTCAATTTCACTTTTTTTCCAATTTTGAAACAAAAGAGTTATTTAATAAGATTATTTTTTCAGAAAACATGCCATGTTATTACCCTATGTCATGTTCTAGCATGAATAGAAACCTTGATTTAATTTCTCAACAATTACTCATTCAATTACAAAATAGCAAACCATCCACAAACTTTGCTGATGATCACGACATTCTTACGTGTATGTCATTGTGTGAACAACATGATCATTTGAGCTCATCCGATCATACTTGTTGTTATGCAATTTACATCCTATGAATCAATTATTTATTAGGTCGTGAACTCTTATTAACTCTTGGCCAAACATTTTTGCACTAAACATGACACGTACATGTCATTTTCGGTGCATACATTTTGTAAATGCGTGTTTAATGTTTGAGCATCTAATGAACAGAAAGCTTTCTTTCCTAATTTATTTTCTTCTCTTATTTGGTAATTGTTTACATCAAATTAGAAAAAATGATCCAACAATCGGATTGAGAATGGTACGGTACCGCTTTCCGGTACCAACTTTTTATTGAGGAAAAATGCTGAAGTTGTATTGCGCTTGAATATTTGCATTAAAACAATAAGAACAAACAAGATTATAATGTTCGTTTAACCTGATTGGAAGTGTAAATTTGAGAAATTATTTTTTTCTGCCATAGAGTTGGATAACTTTTATAATTGTTAGTTTTTTCAAGTACACAGTTTTAATAATATACATCAGTTTCTGTCCACTTGGTATGTTTTGTACAAATATTGCATCAGCTCAATCTTACAATTCAGCTTGCATGATGCTAGTTTAAACTAAGACCTAAACATCATTAAAAACAAAAGTACATGAATGCATTTTATTTTTTATTTTTTTTTATTTTTTTTTCACAAGGTCTTTTTCCTTCAAGTTGACTTTATAGTAGCTCTGTACGACTTGTTTTTCCACTTAACCTACTGGTATATACTTATTGATGCAATGATTTATCCCCCTGATTTAATTTATATAATATCTAATATCCAACATTCTGAATTAAAATGCTGATGAAATGAAAAGAATAGATAACAACTCTGAAAAGTTCAACCAAAAAGATTTGTTTCCTTGAAATGCAAATAATCTGTGCAATTTAATGTCAACACTCGCGCTATTTCACAATAGACAGTGTCTAAGAGGGACTTATTTACAGATTCATAATTGTTGAAATGACAATTTTCCTACTTTTTGTCAAAGATTAAAAAAAAATGTACATGTCAGGGAGCAAAATAACACTAGTGAAGTTGACTCATGCTGATAACATAAATTTGTTTATGAGTAATAATCGTTAGAAGTTATACAACGTTACAAATGCAAATGATTGAAAACTTAAAAAAAAAATGTAGCATTTTGTTACAAAACGTAGATTGCTTATATGAAGTATAAAATGCCATATTTGATGCGAAAATCAGGAATGCAGAGTGTGTTTTTTTTGCAATAGCTTTTTAATCCAAAGGTCAGTGGACGGGTGCAAGCCAAAATGGGGAAAAGTTTGTTTTTCTCTTTTTTATACCCCCACAAACTAAGTTTAGGGGGGTATAAAGGGTGAGCTTGTCTGTCGGTTGGTCTGTCTGTCTGGCGGTCCGTATTGGTTGTCCGCACTCGAACTCAAGTAGTTTTTATCCGATCTTCACCAAACTTGGTCAGAAGTTGTATCTAGATGATGTCTAGGTCAAGTTCGAATATGGGTCATGCCGGGTCAAAAACTAGGTCACAGGGTAACTTAGTGCATTTTTACATGCAAAATATTCTGTGTCAATGCGGCATGTGGGGGTATTCGTCACCTCAGTGACAAAGCTTTGGTTTTTTTTCTTTCTTAAATTCTATTCTTGTTTGATACTGAAGCTTTTTTTGTTCCGCTGTTTACATGTATCCATTTAAAGCATTTATAAATGAAGAATTAAAAACAAATGTCAAAAATCTGCGAACAAGTCCCTTAATTCTGCGCCAAATTTTGTCCGCAAACTTGATCCATGTAGAAACTTGAGTACATGTACCGCCCCGGCAGTGGTAGATTTATGATGTGCCACACAGGGGGTGGGGGATATAAATGAATTATTGTCTGGTTCTCTTGAATACAAAACTTTACACAAACATGTCAAATGAAATTATCTATTTAAAGTTTTACTTGTCGCTGAAAATATTTTTCAATTATTTATACATGACTGTGTTCTTGAGTTCTGATCTAAATTTATAGTGCTGCTTGGTGGGTGATTCCTGTTAAAACCACAATTTGTTGGATGAATTAAAATACAGTGGTTCAGAGCATGACTATGTAGTACATCATGTATATATATGTGGGATAGTAAATCATGATATTAATGATTTGAGCCTCACTCTGTGAAAAGGGGGTTTAATGCATGTGCATAAAGTGTCGTCCCAGATTAGCCTGTGCAGTCCACACAGGCTTATCAGGGACGACACTTTCCGCCTTAATGATATTTTTCATTTAAAGAAAGTTTCTTTTTCGCAAAAGGCCATTTTAGGTGAAAAGTGTTGTTCCTGATTAGCCTGTGTGGACTGCACAGGCTAATCTGGGACAACACTTTACGCACATGCATTCAACCCCCTTTTCACAGAGCGAGGCACATTTATATTTTGTATTAAGTTGCAGCGTATTCGCACATTCCTTACAGTACTGTACCACTGAAACTAAATAACTTCATTAAATTTAATTATCCCGTTCAAGTACTGGTACATGTATTTCATTTTTACATAAATTTATACAATGTATTTCATTTTGTTATAAACTGCAGTGCATTGAACTGTGGGATTAGGACAGTGTCAACAAATTATAATATACATGTATACAGCACTGAGAGCTTGAAGCAGAGTGGGCCAGTTTAAACAGACTGACCTAGTATTCGGATCAAAGCACAGTATATAAAATTCAATGGCATGATTAATGATTCACCATGTTTGAACTCAATAAAGCCCAGTCTTAAAAATTGCAAAAACAGATCATAGTATTTGATTGTATTGTTTTCATATATAAAGTTTTCAATGGCAGGCCTTTTTCTGTCAATTTGGGGAAAAAGTACCTAGCAAAATGGGGATTTTTCGAATCGCGAAATCTTCCAAATTGGGAAGAATTTTCATCGACAAAAGCATTATTTGGGCAGGGGGTTTTCCAGCCATTTTGGATAAAAATCATATAAATTATGGTTATATATTTTGTAGGTTGTTTAAAAAATAAAATTGAGATAAAGAGTCTAATAATCATAAGTCATAAGACACTTCTTTCTAAAAAAAAACATTTTTTTTATTTTTTTTTGAGGGGATTTTTTTGGAGAATTGGGGAAAAAATATGCATATTTGGCATGGGGAATGGGTCCGACTATCGGACCCGTGAGATAGGCAGAAAAAGGCCTGAATGGTGTGTTATTGAACACTTTAATAACTATTCAAATTATTTATGAATCAGTATTTAATGTTTTGTATTAGTGAGGAGTAGTTTTTATGATTGTTTACATTAAAACTCAGTTCCACTATAATTTCTTTATAGTACCATTTTAAATCTACCAAATTGAAGCTGCTTTCTTGCTGAAGTTTATATTAAATAGGGTGTGTAAAGTGCAATGCTTTGTATTTAAAAATTGTACCTTTGTATTGCATTTTAAATCCACTAGAATTCTTATATGAATAAGTAGAGTGAAGCACTAGCTGTATCAGATGAATACGAAAACGGAAAGCACTCAAAATATTTTATAAAAATAGGATAATAAATACCATCACCCAGGGGTTGTACATTTTAAGTATGTCGGTTTCTTAATAGTGATTTATGTTAAAATTTTAATGGAATCCAAGGAATCTGACTAATCTATTAACCCAAGGCAGACACAAGACTAGATTGTTTACCAGCCTTTACTGATTGTATTGATTTTTAGGGTGGTGTGATGCAGAGTAGCCTTTTGATGAAACATGTACAAGAATGTCTGATGACTACATGTACATTATTTATTATTATCCCCCGCCAAAGGCGGAGGGATATTTTTTTGGCGTCGTCCTTCCGTCCGTCCGGCACTTTTGTGTCTGGAGTCATATCTTGCAAGTGCTTTGGCGGATTTCATTGAAACTTAGTACGAGTATATATATGGATAAGAGGATGATGCACGCCAAATGGCATTAAACACCATCCCTTAATAACGGAGTTATGGCCCTTTGTATATATTCTGTGTCAATGCAGCATGTAGAGGTATATGATCACGTCTGTGACAAAGCTCTAGTTTGGCGGGGGGAAAGCTTGTTTTTATAATGGTTGTAACAAACTGTGTTGGTGTTTGGTATTTAATACTTTATTTCCATTTTTTTTTATTGAGCACACAGTTTATTTAGTGATTCATTGTTTTCAACTTCTCTTGGAATTGGTCCAACATTTTCATCTCTTGAACGACTTCGCCTAAATGACTATGAATACATGAATGTACTGTGACTGTCCATACATGGTCAATTGGTCATACATGAAGTCTCTACACAAAAAAATCATTTGCTACCAATGTTCATGCATTTGAATTATTAAGATAACCGTACACGTTTTACATGTATGTAGGTTTGAATGTTATCAGTTTTTAAACTCTGCTGTTGTGAATCATTGTTCTATAAATATACACAACTAACTGTACATGATTAAACAATAATTACTAGGTATGCTGTCCCATTTGTAATATGATTATCCTTAAGGCAATGTGACTTTGAATCAACAATATAACATTTGGAAATGATGTCCAACTAATTAGATATACCACTACAGTTTATGGGTGAACAGGTTGTAATTTCTTGGCTGAGGGCTATACAAACTCCCAGTTTTGAACCTGTATACTCTTGGTCCATATGAAATTAAGATAAGTTCTTTGTTTGTTCATGCCCCTGACATTTACTGATACAGGGAAGCATATAGGTGTTGGCCTGTCCATCAGTTTGTGTGAGGTTAAACCCAGATAACACGTTATGGATGTTTAAGTTGAGCACTCTCAACAAAGTCTCACCTGATCTCATTGTGACCTTGGCATAGACCTTATTTTGGACTAAGACAAATTCAGAAGTTTCAATTTGTTAGTTAACCCAAAATGATTCTTTTCGTCGAACATCAAAAACGTTTGCTACAAAGCTTTGATACTTGTGTGGATGTTATCCATGAACACTCTCAACACACTAACATCAATTGACCTCAGTTTCACCTTGACATTGACCTACTTTTAGACTAATTCAGAATGTTCCAATTCTGGGCTAACCCAAAATTACAGGTTTTGTCTTACATGAATACTTCTTACTAAAAAGCTTTGATACTTCCATCCAATGCCCAGAACATTCAAATCACCACGTATTGATCTTGACATTGACCTAATTTTGGGAGAAGACTTATTCATATTCATTGGCCAATGAAGCAATACTGACAAGTCTTCCACCGGAGGCATTTATTGAAAGCAGCATCTTGTTTGATGTTTATTTAATGATTTTTTTTTTAGCAAAAGAAGGGCAATTTAAGTCATGTACATTATGATATTATTTATGAATCTCTATCAAGTTTCATTTCCAACATATAAAATTAATAAATAATAGAAAACTGTGTTTCCTGCATTAAAGTTCTCGTGTTTATTCATGAAGAGCATATATGGGTACATTTATAAAAATCAGAGCCCAAGAGACAATTTGAGAGGCGAAAGAAAGCCCTGGGTAACACACAGTTAATTTTATTAGCTCAGCTGTTTTCAAAGAAAACACGAGGTATTGTCATAGCCAGCTCGTCCTTCCGCCATATTGCGTCGTCCCAAAACTTTAACATTGGCCATAACTTTTGCAATATTGAAGATAGCAACTTGATATTTGGCATTCATGTGTATCTCATGGAGCTGCACATTTTGAGTGGTGAAAGGTCAAGGTCATCCTTCAAGGTCAAAGGTTTTTTTGTTTTTTTTTTTTTTTTTTTCAAAACGGCACATGCTCTGCGGTGCTCTTGTTAAGATACATAACAATAAATGTTCAACTTACATTCTATGTTTCAGGTTCACGCCTACATCATCAGTGCACTGAAAAAAGATATGCCGGCCATGTTCGGGAAAGACTCGAAAAAGAAAGAACTGATCAAAGGGCTGGGAAACATTTACTCAACGCTGGAGCGAGAGCACGGGATTTCCCGCGGTGATTTCCCGAACCTTCAGAGGATGCAGGAGCAGCTTCAAGATCACGACTTCACGAAGTTCCACGAGATCAAGCCAAAACTCATCAGCACCGTCGATACTATGCTTGCCACAGACATCGCTAAGCTGATGGAGATGATTCCGCTCGAGGACCAGAATCGAACCAATGAAAACAAGCCAAGCCACGTGGAAGGCGGGGCCTTCGAGGCGTACAATGAGAGTCCGTTTGGGTTTGGCCGGGGGGAGGGGGCTGACGCGGGCAAGGGGGAACACGAGTGGATTGTGAATAACGATAAGTACAAGTACGATGAAGTATTTGCGAAACTGAATCCGGTCAATGGGAAAATTTCCGGCGCCGCTGCTAAAGCCGAGATGGTCAAATCAAAGTTGCCGAACTCTGTTCTTGGGAAGGTCTGGAAATTGGCTGACGTGGACCGCGATGGAATGTTGGACGAGGACGAATGGGCGCTCGCCAACCACCTGATTAACATTAAAATGGAAGGCCACGACTTGCCGAATGAGTTGCCTGATCATTTGATACCGCCCGGGAAGAAAAATGGCTTTGCTGATTAATGGACATGTAGGTTTCGGGAGGTAAATCAGGAAGTGATGATTCTATAAAACCACCAAATTGTGAAAATGTGGGTAGACCCACCTAGTTACATGTATTAATATAAACATACAGTTGTATGATACAGTTGTTGTTAAATATCTGTTAAAGATGCATAATTATTTGTGTAAACTTGTTGAGAAGTCTTTTAGTTGATACCATTTTTTACAAGAAATGATCATGAATTGTGTTTACTTATTTACTCATTACTGTTATTGTAAATTTTGGTAAAATAGTATTTTGGTAATTTCTATCATTAAGTCGGTAAGTTTATTGCTTTTACTGCTTATGAGAAAAACAATAATGAATAAGCACCAAAGTTCTGTACATGTTTGAACAATAATAGTTTTCTCCAGTGTTACTGTAATTAAAAGAAGTGGTTGTCATATTTTGTATATACAGATGCACATGTGTGGACTTGTATTTTGTGATTTCCTCATCGGATGCTGGTTTTAATAAATGGAAAACTGTAGGCAGTCTGCAAAGTGACTGAATCTGTTGCCGTAGTGAATCAATAATGTTGTGCAATCAATACCAAACTTGTACTAGTAATATTTGTGTTTTTGTTTATTTGATGTTGAATACGTGTTTCTTGTGAAGGGGTTTTGCTGACGATCAGCGAGAGACTTTTTTCAAAGTGGCAAATTTCGTTACTGACACCAAAATTGTAGTCTGTGCTAATCTGTATCACAAGAAATTCAATGGCTTATTTTATTTCATGTTCAAAACAGCAGTTTGCTTCGTTTGAACATTCTTTCAATAACGTACATGTAATTAAAATGCTCACTTAAGTTACTCTTGAAACATTTTCTTTCCAAGTTTTAATGAATCTGTGTTCTTTTTAACCAGGTTTTCTGAAGGAAAAAACTGGTTTTACTGATATACAGCCCTGTATTATACTGTACTTGAAACATTTTTGCCAATATTACGTTATCACTTTATACATATAAACAGTTACTGTAATAAAAAATGTGTTGTTTTGATATCTGGATTCCAAAGAACTTAATTTGCTTTGACCATGAGTTTGTTGTATGAATGATAGTTATGATTAACTAAAACTGATGTGTTTTATTGATAGCAATCAGTGTATATAGGGAAGAATAATATATATACTGTATATGGAATCATTTTTTTTTCATAAAATGTCTAAAGTTATTGTTATCATGGCTAAACCCCCATTTTTTTCATTTTTTTTTTGGTAAACGCGACATAAGAAAGTAAATGGAAAGAAATTTCATTGAAATATGTTACAGCTCGCCTTGGGTTGCTGCTGAAAACAGTCTGAAATAAAAGAATACTTTAATGTATGCGAAAATGTCAATAAATGTAAAAAAGTAATGTTTAAGTCAATTATTTGGAACATCAACCTGTTAATGTTTTGGGGGGCCAATTTTATAGCCTTTAGTCATATTCCCGATGGCAAAAGTATCTTTTTCCCAAATCCAGTCCTAAAATTCCCAATTAATGGTTTGACTTTCAGATGTTTTCAAATAGAGCTGATAACTGTAGAAAGTTTTAAAGATGTAATGCCAATTTTATTGATATGTTTATTATTATACGTTTCTGTTTTATATAAGTTTAATCAATATTATTCAAAAGTTGTAAATCAAACAATAAAACATTGTCCCAATTTAAAGTTCAACTATAATAAAATTCCCAATTTCATGGGAATAAGTCATATTCCCTAAATGTTGAGAAAAAGCCCTGATTGGGGTGGTCACTTCTTAAATGGATGTAATTTACATACTTCATTAAATATTATCTTGTACGCATATTTTTGTATCATTGTATTTTATTCGAGCCTCGTTCTGGGAAAATGTGGTTTAATGCATGTGCGTTAAGTTTAGGCGGAAAGTGTCTTCCCTGATAAGCCTGTGCACACTGCACAGGCTAATCTGAAACGACACTACTCACATGCATTAAGCCCCGTTTTTGCAGAGTGAGGATTATTTATATTTTATCTTTTGCTATGTGTATTGTGCTTCATTAAGTTATATTTAGTTCTATGCAAATTGCATACATGTGAATATGTATTTTATGTTGTATATTTTGTATGTGAAAAACCAAAATTAAACATTTATTTACCATGTATGAAATTGTTTGTCTAATGCCTGTTCACTGAAAATGGTTGTTTACATAAAACTGATTTGGAATACGTTGAATAATAGCTTGAGTAACTATTGTCATGACTTATTTCTTCATTTTGACCATATTTAACATGCGATTCCTGTAACGTTCTTGAAATAACATTCTGGAAATGGTTACTGTGCTGGACAGTGTAAAGGTTCAATGGATAAATTCACTTCCGCATCGCATTGCCTTTATTATAAAAGCTTTGCTAGATTGGGTTGTCAGCTCAACAGTGTAATTGTGCAGTATAGCCTTGCAAAATACATATAATCCTGTTCCATAATACCTAGTTCTTTTACCAGTTAATGTATGTTAATAGCAAGAATACCGGTAATTGCTTTCTAAATTTCGGTACGATTTTGACATTTCTAAAACAGTTTGGACTCATTTCCATTCTATGCCAGTAGTTTCTCGTACTGTACATAGCATGAGAATTGCTCTATTGTTAATTGAATTATCAGACGTAAAGCCAGCTTCATCAATCACACCATTTGCCTACTGAAGGCAATTGACAACTGATTACTGTATATCAGGCTGGAATTAGAATTATAAGTAAATATTTGTTGTCATGAACAGATTCATCGGTTCGACGATATCAGCATCAGTTTCAAGGTTGTGTAATCTTTACATCAAGGTAAATGATATCTTTACATAATATGCATGGTTACTTAGTTCAAAGGTTACGGATGCTGTTCATGTTTGTGCTTTATTAAGCTTTCAAGACTTTTTGGCACTGCATGATATTGTGTTAATCCATTTAATGAATGATAGATTTAGATACGATACACATGTATACATGGGCATTAAATTCCACTCCCTCTTTCTAAAAAGCGACTAAAATTTTGCTCTGGGCGAATTAGCTATCTGAAAAACTCACTCCATCAGGGGGACCGCATTTTCAAATCAGTTTAGCAATCTCCACGCAGGCACACAGAATCTCTTCAATCACAAGATAATCCTTCCAGATTTGCAAGGATTTTAATTTTTTGTTTAAGTATTATATTATGAAAAGTAATCATTTTCTTTTATATTTAGAAAATAGTGTATAAGTTTAGGTTCATAATAAAAAAAGAAAATTATTGTTCCACGTGGCACCGCTATCATCACCTGGTTGGTTATAATGGCAGGGATTTGATACATCTAGCTGTGCTGGTTGCAGTCAAATCAGTCAGTGCTTCAGTATGCATCAGGTGCTTGTCTGCAAGATTAGACTGTGTCTATGCTTGATACATTATTATGCATTGATCATACCCTTCATAACAGTAACCAGCCAATGTGAGTGCCCTTGGGGTAATAAATGTAATATTTACATTGACATTGTTAATTTTCCCACAAAATATCACAACCCCTCAATATTCTTAATTTGGAGGAAAGTCACGTCTTCAGGTACAGATGACTGTGACAAACATGAAAAGTAAGGTGACTACACAGTAAACAAGAGCGGCCTGATTTTGTTGATTGGTTGCCATAAAGGGCAAGGGGCTTCAAGCAGATTTGTGCACTCCTGTCTGTAACATTTGAATCACAAGGTCTTTGTGGAAGTGATAATATAAGCAAGTGGTAGAAAGATAAACCATGCCATAATAAAATAAATGATATTTACTTCATCATATGCAAATGGTTCATACATGATTATGCATTCATTGAAACAAACTGAGGTATGAGATTACATTTGTGAAGATGATAAGTGGTAGGTAGATATAAATTTATGTAGTCCTTAATATCATGTATAAGACGGTGTTTTGCTCTAGCTGTCATTTAACTGGGGCAAAATATCACCCTTCTCGAAAAAGTGTGCAAATTGTATGTTTAAAGTACGTTTTGCGTGCGTTAAACGTGGCGTTATTGGCACTGCATTTTATGTGCGCTTTTTCTTAACAAGTGAGTTTTTTTACCAAAAGAAATGTGCGCTTTATGTGGGTAAATGTGCGCTTTTAAGTGAGTTAAATGTGGGTTTTTCTATAAGTTCGTTTTTGACTGCCATCTATGTGTGTAAAATGTGCGCTTTTATGTGGGTTTAAACTGCGCTTTTTTGTGAGTTAAATGTGCGCTTTTTTATAAGTCACTACCTATAAAAAGCGCACATTTAACTCGCTTAAAGCGCAGTTAAAACACACATAAAAGCGCACATGTGTGTAAAATGTTCGCTTTTATGTGGGTTAAAACTGCGCTTTTAAGTGAGTGAAATGTACGTTTTTTATAAGTCAGTACCTATAAAAAACGCACATTTAAGCATTAAGCGCACATGTGTGTTAAATGTGGGTTAAAACTGCGCTTTTAAGTGCGTTAAGTGCAGTATTCCCAAACCCATGTCAGACATAACACTAAAGTGAAAGACTATGCTGTAAACTATATATTGCAAGAGACCCATTACTTTTTTTCTTACTTGGTATTCGGCAACTTTGTAAAATTTATTAATAACACAAAACAACACTCATTTGCAGAAATGTATGATGAACCCATTTGTTTTTTTCTCAAGTGAAAGTCTTCTTTTCTTTCTATTGTGATCGCCTTTTGTCCGTCGTCAACATTTACCTTGTTAACACTCTAGAGGCCACATTAATTGCCCAATCTTCATGAAACTAGGTCAGAACATGTGTCCAATAATATCTTGGAGGAGTTCGAAAATGGTTCCGGTTGGTTGAAAAACATGGCTGCCAGAGGGTGTGGCAGTTTTCCTTATATGGCTATAGTAAAACTTTGTTAACACTCTAGAAATCACATTTTAAGTCCAATTTTCATAAAACTTGGTCAGAACATGTGTCCCAATAATATCTCGGACGAGTTCGAAAATGGTTCCGGTTGGTTGAAAAACATGGCCACCAGGGGGCGGGGCAGTTTTCCTTATATAGCTATAGTAAAACCTTGTCAACACTCTAGAAGTCACATTTATTTCCAATCTTCATGAAACTAAGTCAGAACATTTGTTCTAATGACATACTGGATTCATTCGAAAATGGTTCTGGTCTGTTGAAATACATGGCCGCCAGGGGGCGGGGCAGTTTTCCTTAAATGGCTATAGTAAAACCTTGTTCACACTCTAGAAGTCACATTTGTGGTCCAATTCTTATTAAACTTGGTCAGAATATTTTGTACTAATGATATCTGGGCTGAGTTCGAAAATGGTTGTGATCTATTCAAAAACATGGCTGCCAGGGGGCGTGGCATTTTTCCTTGTATGGCTTTTGTAAAACCTTCTAAACACTCTAGAAGACACATTTATTATCTAATCTATGAAACTTGATCAGAACATTTATTCTAACAAAAGCTCGGATGAGTTTGAAAATGGTTATGGTTCGTTGAAAAACATGGCCAACTGGGGCGGGGCAGTTTTCCTTTTATGGCTATAGTGAAAACTTGTTGACGCTATATTAGCAACATTTATTGGCCACTCTTCATGAAACTTGGTCAGAAGATTTGTCCCAATGAAATCTTGGCAGAGATTCAAACTGGGTCATATGAGCTTCAAAACTATGTCACTATGTCAAATTAAAAAAAATAAAACATGTTAAAAGTCATTTTTTTGGTCCAATCTTCATGAATAAGCTTGCATTTTTTTCAGAAGAGTCTAGTTACTTTGGCTCTCAGCTGAGTGCCTGAGGACCAATGGCCCTCTTGTTTCTTAATTTTGGCATCACAACTGCTGACCCTTTTTTTTACAAATAACAGAAGTGTTATTGTTAAACTATTTTCTTATCAACAGTTAAAGAATTCCAGTTTCTGACAGCAGCAGAGATAATTATGGTTCTCATTTCACTTGCAAATTTCTTTTCCCAAAAAGTTACAATGGAAGTATTCAAACCTTGTTCATTTATTAATGTTTATTGGTTATTAGCCAGTTAACAACTTTTTGAGATGTTTTGCTTCTGATGTGTTGCTGGTAAACTGCATGTACTAAGGTTGATGTTCTCTTGATTTCGAGGGGTGAACGGAAGACTGTCGTTACTCATATTAAATAAAGAAGGAGATACAACAGTTTTCCGTTCAGCCCTCAATTTGCCTGTTATTCCTACCCATAAGAATCCCACATCTTCTTGTGCTGATAAACATCAAGAAATTGTTCATTATTTCTCAATATTAGGATTTGTTTGTGACTATGGGCCCTGGCTTTCACCTGATTATGGTTACCTTTCACCAGTGATCTGTTGCATCTCCATCTGTTTTAAACTCAAATGCATAAAATAATAAAAAATTAATGTTTGTTATTGTAGCTGTCAAATATCTCAAAAAGATGTAGCCATATATAAAAGTTATAGATAAAGCTGTAAACACTGATTAACTTTAAATACACAACACAAGAAAGTCTGAAGATTGTTGACATACATGTACATGTGATAAACAAAAATAAGGATGTTTATTATCATTGAATTATTTTCCTGTTTGCTCTCAAAAATAAAATTATTAAAACATGTGACAAGGAAAAATGATATCAGTGTATTGGGGAATTAAGTTTATGTAATAGTTTCAAGTATGTAATGCAAAAACACATGTATGCAGTTTGCTGATGCAGTTTTCCCAATGAAGAGTCATGCAAGTTAGCAGTCTTTCTCATGGGTATTACTGTATGTGATAATTCTTAACCCTTTGAGCGCTGGAACCGGATTTTGAAGGCCTTTGCAAACAGTTTGGATCCAGATGAGACGCCACAGAACGTGGCGTCTCATCAGGATCCAAACTGTTTGCTATTCTGATAGTATTCTTTGAAAAAAAAATCAAAGAAAATGCTAATTTTAGAAATTTAGCAGACAACATTTTAGCAGACGACAAATTTCCCAGCATGCAAAGGGTTAAAGCACCAAAAGTAAAATGTGATACTTTTCCTTCATGTGCTCAACTGAACTGTACTGTTATATTCAGAGACAGTTTAGCAGCTTAGTATTGTCAACATATAGCGAATACCAGTATGCTCATATAGTTATGGAATGAAATGCATGCCAATAATGCACATAAGTTCAAATATTTGCAAGACAACTTCAGATGTTATGTGAATGAACGTAACCCCAGCGAGTCAATCCCACAAATCTTCAGCTCCCTTCACTTTGTTAATCAATCTTGTTGTTCTGTAACAATACAGGTATATTGTAGGTTTCACCCATGTATGCCTAGTGGACTCTCCCATCCTTCTAAATTGGATCAATTTATTTCCAACATTAGGGATGTCTAGTATATTTATTTCTATATTTAGAATATTTCTTACAGAAACATTTCTTTAAGCAAACAGCGCAGACCCTGATGAGACGCCGCATCATGTGGCGTCTCATCTGGGTCTTCGCTGTTTGCCAAGGCCTTTTTTCTAGACGCTAAGTATAAATGGGTTAAAATAAAATAAAATATTGTTATTTGTGTAAAATACTTATGGACTTGCTTATAAATTATTCACAAAAGATTCCTTATCAAACGAAGTCTAATTTGCTTAATATTGTCCACTCGTCTACTCTGAATCAGGTTTCATGGGAATGAAACACCAATTATTTGCTGGTGATACTGTATAAATACCAAAAGTTGGATGTTTACAATTCCTGGCATATGTCATACTGATGTTATCTAAACACTATTTTTTCCTATTCACAGCTGTTCACATGATCCTTCATGCATTTATACAGAATTCACTAACCCTTTGCATGCTGGGAAATTTGTCGTCTGCTAAAATGTTGTCTACTGAATTTCTAAATTTAGCATTTTCTTAGATTTTTTTGCAAAGAATACTATCAGAATAGCAAACAGTTTGGATCCTGATGAGACGCCACGTTCTGTGGCGTCTCATCTGGATCCAAACTGTTTGCAAAGGCCTTCAAAATCCGGTTCCAGCACTGTAACAGCTAATTGTGCGATTTACTTTACTAGTACATTTGAGCCTTGATCTGGGTAAATGGGGTTTGATGTATCTGCGTAAAATGTTGTCCCTGATTAGCCTGTGCAGTCTGCTTAGGCTACCGGTAATCAGGAACGCCACTTACCGCTTTCATGGTATTTTTTGTAAAAAAAAATTGTTTTCAAGAAAAAATCAAGTTCAGGCGAAAAGTGTCTTTCTGGTTAGCCTTTGAGGGAAGCACGGGCTAATCTGGGACAAAACTGTACACACATGCATAAAGCCCAGTTTGCCCANTGTGCGCTTGATTGGGCCATTAAAGAAAAACTTGTGTCAGCTTTCTTTGTCAGAAAAACTAGAAAACTTTGCAAAAGTTTATATGTAAGATGAAGACAAAAATAAAAAACATTTGTTATGTAAGAAAGTGTGGCCTATATTCGAGAAATTGCGGTACCTAATATTTATACCGTATTTATCCTAATAAACGCGCCCAGGCGCGATGCAAATCACAAAGGGGGCGCGTTTATTTCACCCCCCTTTAGGTATTATATGAGCCAACACCTAAAATGCGTAAACCGGTATTTGCGAAAAGTTCCAAGTTCATTGAGCAAACGTAAACATATCACAATCAGTTTTACCAGTCCAGAATACTACAGTACAGACACCGCGTACTTAAACAAAAACGCCTGTCCGCGGTGTTCACTTTTCCCGATGGGTGACATTTTGCGGGGAGCGGACACGCTTCTGACCGCAGTGTTCATCGAACACCCGAAATCGCCGCGATTGCACGCTTTCGTTAACGGGAACACCCGTGATCACCGCGATGCTGCGCGGCCTCCGTAAAAACCTGTCTGCGAGGGTCATTCACGCGTTTTAAATGCAAATGTACAAAAGAAAATCATATACTACATGTACATGTAGATATTATGTACACATGTATGCGTACTTAAATTCGTACAGTACGTCAAGTCGGAA
Source organism: Dreissena rostriformis (assembly GCA_007657795.1). Classification (NCBI taxonomy): domain Eukaryota; kingdom Metazoa; phylum Mollusca; class Bivalvia; order Myida; family Dreissenidae; genus Dreissena; species Dreissena rostriformis. Next base: position 97,919 of record VMBQ01001080.1, on the reverse strand, counting down.
ACGTAAATAAAGCATTAAGATTATCAAAACTATTAGCTCTTATGGTGTTAATCAATGCAATTGCCCTTTTTAACAACAAAGAGTTAGGCGAAATTAATTTCGACCTGATTTTCAAGTCAATCCATAAACAAACAATACCTGTGAAGCAACCCCCATTTAAATTCCAGCAAACACACGTTATTTCCTCACACACAATACAAACTACTGCAGTAAAATCTGGGATAGTTTTCACACATAGCATCCTCTCTGGAGCTAATGCATTAATGCTGTATCTAACAGTACATGCATGCTCCCGATAATGTAGTGTTGATTTAATGCCAATTGAAATTGTCACTTGCTGACTGTGTTATAAATTTACAGTTGTAACTCCTTGAAATAAAACCGAAACATCAAAGATCTTTGATGTCTGCCGACACCATTGACAGGTGTTAATGTAAATAACCGCTTGCAGAGGGATAGGTTTAATTGATGTCATTCGGTAACGCTGTTGTGATTGTCAAAGACTTGTGTATTTAACTGGTTTTTGTAGTTTTTTTTTTATCTGGAATTTGATTGCAAGGTAATTATTATGTTAAGTTTAGAAGATTTTTTTTTTATTAAATGTGAAAAGACGTTGCCATGGTTGTCACGCACTGTAAGCCGATGACGTTAAGCTGTTACCATCGCAGGGTGTTGAGCATGTGGGCGTTTTGTTTGTTGCACTTTGTGTAAACTAGACACCGTGAAGGCGCGAAAAACCGGATTGAACTGAATTCTATTGTGTTAGTTCGTAATCGTTTGTTAATTTGTTTAGACACCATATGACACCTATAACATTCGAACACTCGGTAGATTCTTTCTGCAAATTGGTACCGACTTGCCATAAAAAGAAAAAACACTTTATTTATTCATTATCACTTGTACATGAAATGGATCAATACCATTCGTTTATGTTCAATTATTTTTATTTTTAGCGAACACGATGAACACCGCGTTTCATATAATGGGTCCGCCTTGATACGCGGTGTTCCCCTTATGGCAAACGGCCCCGCGACATTTGATCTGAACACCCAATTGCCAATTACCTTGTTGATAAAATACGAATTTTCCGTCAATAAAATGCAATTATTTTACCCCTTAGCAGCCGAGAAATGGGGGGGGGCCTATTATTTTGATCACTCCTTCATTTTATAATACGATAGGGGCGCGTTTATTAGGGCGGGAGCGTTTATTAGGATAAATACGGTATATATTTTTTCCCTAAAATTGGTTTTTTGGCTGTGCCTATGATATTAGTATATGTTCTGGGCCCGGTTGTTCAAAACTTTAACTGGCCGTTAAGCTTACAGCCATAAATTTTTGGATCAAATTATTTATGTGACTTAATTGTTAACCGTTTAATATGTGTTAATTGTAATTTGTGTCTCAAGTTAACAGACTGTTACCTGAACTGGCCGTTAAAGTTTTGAGCAACCGGGCCCAGGTAACTTTATTTTATGATGTAACTTCTAAAAGTATGTTTGCATTCAGACGTTCAAGGATGTGTCTAAGACTCCCTTTGAGTTGGAGAGAGACTCCTTCATGGCTGCAGACTTTGAGAAGCCTGCGCGGAGGCCCAAGGAGGCCCAGCAGTTGTTGGACATCGTGGAGAAATACCAGATAGCCCCGCATCACGGAAGGTACGCGTCAACCATCAATCAGGGACTATGTTGATCCATAAGTCTGACCAATGGAGCCTCATTCTGGGAAAACTGGGCTTATTCATGTGCGTTAAGTGTTGTCCCAGATTAGCCAGTGCAGTGCGATTAGGGGACGACACTTTCCACCTTTATGATATTTTGCGTTTTTAGAAGTCTCTTCTTGATAAAAATCCTGTAAAGGTGGAAAGTGTTGTCACTGATTAGCCTGTGTGCACTGCACAGGCTAATCTGGGACGACAAATTTGCACATCCATCAAGCCCAATTTTCCCAGAAGGTGGCTTATTTATCAGGGACTTTTGTTAATCCATGTTTATACATGAGTGACAGAGTCTGATCCATGTATTGGGAACAGATCTGTGCATGGGTGTAGCAAGGGAAAAACCAAATGTTGTGGATGATGGAGGCACTAGAATATGCTTGAATGTTTTATTAAAAAGATTTTTGAAAAATTCTTTTGCAATCAAACCTTTATAGGCTAATTGGGGCACCTCTGAGTCTGTTTCCTTGACAGAACCAGTACTCTGTGTCTTAAGAGACGATCTGGAGAATGCTGCCTGGGCTGGGATCAAACCTGGGACCATCTGACACCATATCCACTAAGTCACCAAGCCCTGTTTAATTTTCATACAAGAATATTGAACCTCGCTGTGGAAAAATGCTGTTAAATGGATCTGCGTAAAGTGTTGTCCCAGATTAGCCTGTGCAGTCAACACAGGCTAATCAGGGACAAAACTTTCGGTCTCAACTAAATTTTCGTTATGAAATAACTTCATTTCAAAAATAAATTCCATAAAAGTGGAAAGTGTCGTCCCTTATTAGCCTGTTCCACCTAATCATGCTTTTCATTAAGAAGTGCCTTAATTTAAACACAAAAATCCATAAAAAAGCGGAAAGTGTCGTCCCAAATTAGCTAAATTAGTCTAATCTGGGACAACACTTTACGCTCATGCATTAAGCCCCATTTTCCCAGAGGGCAGCTTATCTGTATTACACCAATCATGTCTGTTCATGTTCAGATGGGTAGAGGCGATGGAGAGCGTTCCAGGTTTGCTGGCCACAGGACTAACGTACCTGATCTTTGTAGAGGACAATATGCGCTCTGGTAAAAAGGGGTTTAATGCTTGTGCATGGAGTGTCAGGCCAGATTAGCCTTTGCAGTCAGCACAGGCTAATCAACGACAACACTTTCTGCAAGATGAGACTTCATATAAACAATAAATTCCATAAAAGCAGAAAGTGTTGTCCCAGATAAGACTGTGCAAACTGCAAAGGCTTATCTGGGACCACACTTAATGCACCATCATTTAAACCCGTTTTCCCAGAGCGCATCTGATTTCTATGACCCCTGTCCTATTTGTTCATGATCAGGTGGGTAGAGGCAATGGAGAGCGTTTCAGGCTTGCTGGCCACAGGCCTCTCCTACCTGATATTTGTTGAGGACAACGCCCGGGCCCTTACTTGCCTGCTGGACTGGGCCCAGGAGGGGCTGATGGAGGACAGGGCCATGGCCCAGCCAGAGGCAGCTTATAAGGTCCGCCATCTCAAGATGGGCTTCAAACTGGCTGGGGCGCTGTGTAGCTGTGATCCGAGTATAGCGGTTCAGTGTCTTGTAAGTGATCTTTGCTGAGGCATAATTACTACGGATGTATTTTAGTTAAACATTTAATTATTTTAGTCTTGCTGCAATTCCTATTATAGCTTCTGTGTCTTCATTGAAGCGAAATCTTCTCCTAAATTGCTGGGCCAATGATTCTAAAAGTAGGAATGATCCTGGCATTAAGTTGTTCTAAGTTGTTAAAAGAATTTAATTCCATAAAGAACAGACCTACTGTTATTACTCTATGTATTCGGACAGTTTAAAATGTTAACTTTTTTTCGTGTCCGAAAATTAAGATACAAAAAATATTTTAAATATATAGGTGTCCGAAATTAAGAGACGAAAAATACCATTGTAGATGTATTCGAAAATGTGCAGACACTCTTAAAATATTTCACGACGATAGGATACCGGTATGCAATGTGTATAGCGTCAAATGTTTAAATGAATAATAGCACATGCTTTTAAAATACCATGCCGTATAGTATTTATTACTTTTATCTATGTTTTACTTTAAGCTGATGTGGGAAATCATTGTCTATTACTGTTATACATAGTTATCTACCCAATATCACAAATGTAATGGTCCGATGCCCTAAGGCATTTGTCTGCCAGGTTTTATGACCTTATTCATAAACACATGATCGAGGTGACATCAGATAAGCACATCTGGCTAGAAATCTGGTAAAATAGTGTCGTAAAATAAACTGTTCAAAATTTAGAGTCAGTAATTTTGGACAAAAACCCATATGTCCCAAAATTTAGAGACACGAAAAATAATTATTTTGGCTGAAAACGGGGATGTCCGAAAATTAAATTACGGTTATCAAAATCCTCTTTTTGAATTGAAAACTTTGAAATCTTTTGCTCAGCTGTAAGTCAAAACCTTTAAAATTTGGAGATAGTGACCAAGAAATGTTCAAAGGATGACTTGAAGTATCTTCAAATTCTTGAAATAATTATGTTATTGGTAACATTTCCATAGTTGTCAACACTTAAGTTATACATATTCTAACCATCCTTTCCCATCATACTTGTGGCGGCCGTGCTTTTTCCCAGGGTCATCATGGCCCACTGGTTCCTGTTATTTGTGTACGCCTTAATTTATAAATTACATTTATACACAATGCTTTGATCAAACATTTTATACTTGTTATTTTAGGCATGTGAAAAATACAAAGGCCTATAAGTGTGTTTGTTAAATGGAATAACAAGCTTCTTGCGTTTTCCAATGGTTATGGCAGTTACATACAAAAAACCTTATCTACCAGCTTCAATTACGTACATTATTCAATTCCTGTTCATACCAACAAACCTGATGAAGGCAAAAATGGCAGAAACTTTGTTTCAGTTGATAATGTCAATTCATTATGTTCTTCTTTAGACCCGTGACATTCAGGGGAGACTACTTGACAACTTTGAGTCCCAGTACATGTCCTTCTCCCTCAAGCAGCAGATAGTTGTGGCCCTGGATCAGAGCACCAGGTTTCAGGTAAGAGGGATCTTCAAGTTCAAGTATGAGCTGCGTTACAGGAAAACTGGACTTAGCACCGGTGTCATTTAATTGAGCCTCCCTATGGGAAAACTGGTCTTAATGCATGTGCATAAAGTGTCGTCCCAGATCAGCCTGTGCAGTCTGCACAGGCTAATCAGGTATGACACTTTCCCCTTTTATGGTATTTTTTTGGTAACGGATGTCTCTTCTTAGCCAAAATCCAGTTAAGGCGGAAAGTTCGTCCCTGATTAGCCTGTGCAGACTGTAGACTAATGTGGGACGCACATGTATTAATCCCAGTTTTCCCAGAACGTTGATTGTATTGTCAAAGGTGTAATACGAAATGTCCCAGTAGGGCTTCATATGCAAAATAGGAGAATTTCTCAAGTAATATAAGAAAGTTTGTGTATATGAAATTGAGTAGATTTGTGTCTGGTATTTGTGCACTGTTGGATATTTGTATAGATACAACAATGTTTTGTTTATATCTCAAAGGTCAATTAAATTCCCAAGGTTTATATTTGTGTTTGTTGGCAAGAATCTTGTGCGACTTGAATGACTTTAATGATTGAGAGTTCCTATGTGTATTCCTCAGGATGGGTTGGACTGGTTTCTAGGCAACCACAGACTTCAGCTTGAAATGAAGCATGAACCAGACACCCAGTCATTGACTAACTACCAGCGCACAGTCTTGCTGCTGCTGCAGAAGAAACAGGTTGTCAGGGTGAACGTTGCCTTGACTACACTGTTGAGAAAAGTGCACGCCTATGAGGTCATGAACAAGCTTCCTCAACACCTGGAATGGTAAGTTGTTTTATTTGTTATTTTACCCCCCACAAGCTAAGTTTGAACGGACTTTACTGGAGTCTAAATGCTTGTTTGCTTAGTCTGTTGGCATTTCTTGTCCTTTGAACTACTACTTCAATTTTGTTTGATAAAGATGACACTTCTGATGCTTCATTTTTTGAAGGAGAAGTAGTGTTGGACATAAACAATTTTCTGTTAACCCTTTGCATGCTGGGAAATTTGTCGTCTGCTAAAATGTCGTTTGCTGAATTTCTAAAATTAGGATTTTCTTCAATTTTTGTCAAAGAATACTATCAGAATAGCAAACAGTTTGGATCCTGATGAGACGCCACGTTTTGTGGCGTCTCATCTGGATCCAAACTGTTTGCAAAGGCCTTCAAAATCCGGTTCCAGCGCTCAAAGGGTTAACACATTTATGATGGCCGACTGGTGAGTTTGATTTTTAAGATTTTTTAGAGTTGCAGATTTCTGTTAATTTTAAAACACGTGCTTAATATAATGCAAGGTAGTGTTTTACAGAATAATATTTAAAAAAAAATGCAAATGGCTAGCTTGTGTCATTTTATTTTTAGGTCAACTGGCAACCTTGTTAGATTTTATTTTCAAGTCTAAGTGCTTTTCGTATCACTCACTTTTTAACTGTGTTTGCTGCCTTCAGTGTGTTTGAGGGTTTGCCGCCGCCGAATGAGCAGCAGGCGGGTACACCGGACCATGTGACCACAGGCCTTCATCTGAATGAGGCCGATCTTGATGCTGTGGCTTCATGCTTGGATGACATTACCAAAGTGTACACGCTGGCTCCAACCATGATTGTAAGTTGGACATGAGGAATTTTCTGGTTTGTTGTCCAGTTTTGCAAAAATGCTCCTTTATGTACAGATATTAACATGTATGGGTGCTTGTTGTATTTGGCAAACATGCACATGTATATAACTAAATTAAGTTAAATATATGATGTAAATATACACTTTTTTGTAGATTGTGTACTTAAGAGCATGTTGAAACAAATTTTCATAATTATGCTTGAAAAATTGCCATAAAGAATGTTTCTTTTGCAGCAGCAGTGGCATCTATTTATGTTTGTGTTCACAAATTTGAGAATGTATGGTGCACTGAGTATAAAACTTCAGGAAAGTTTTAATGGGCATAATAGGAAGGTTTAGTTGAGTTGTATAATTGCTTTTATCCATCGCCATATTTTAGGCCCAGCCAGCCCGCACCCTGCCTGGAAAGAAGATGGTGGAAGTGAAACCCAGTCAAGATGATCCCTACCCCACATTCTACAATCTTGCTAATTCTTGGTGAGTGGATCAGAAAAATATTTGCAGGCATGTTTTTCATAGCTCTTAAATTTCACAAAATGCTGAATTCTTGTTGAACATGTGTAGATCATAGATGTTTAGATCATCAGTTGGAAAACCAGCTGGACCTAATAACTTGTGCGGATTGTTTGTTGAACTATTTCTATGGTCATTTACTCAGCTGATTCAGGTTGGCCGCGTGAAAGTAACTGTTATAAGTATGTGCACTTGCCCAGTAAAATGTGAAAGGTTAACTGATGGCCATTAGAAGACTGAAATACATCTGAGCCTCGCTCTGGGAGAACAGGGCTTAATGCATGTGCGTAAAGTGTCGTCTCAGATAAGCATGTGAAGTCCACACAGGATAATCAGAGACAGCACTTTCAGCTTTTATGGTATTTTTTTTACTTATGGTTTGCTCTGTCTGTCAGTCAGTCAGTCTGTCACACTTTTCTGGATCCTGCGATAACTTTAAAAGTTCTTCATATTTTTTCATGAAACTTGAAACATGGACAAATGGCAATATGGAGATTATGCACGTCATTTCATTTTGTTCCTACGTCAAGAATTCTGGTTGCTATGGCAAAAAAAATCTGACAATGGTAGGGGACATCATTGCTTGGCAATAGTCTTGTTGTTCAAAAAGAATTCTCTTAGCACAAATACAGATAAGGCGGTAAGAGTTGTCCATGAATAGCCTGTGCTGATTGCAAAGGCTAATGTGAGACAACACTTAACACACATGCATTAACGCCAGTTTTTTCAGAACGCGGTTCATATCACCATTATTCACTGCAGTCGTCTGCTCGAGTCCCTATGCGTGGTTGCCTCCTCGCCAGCCATGTCATGCGTCACAACAGTGTTTGGCGCCGCCCACAGGCTCCTTCTGCGCATGATTGGCTCCCAGCACGGGCTAGCCTACCTTGCCTCCAGGTCAGAGGTCACCAACAAGATCATACAGGCTCTCATGCAGATCACCGTAAGTTGACTTTGGTGGCATCATGCTTATTGAATTATTTAGTAAGTTTAAATTTAAACATTTAACTCAGCTCAAATGTACGAATGTCTAAGGCTTAACTTGAAATGCACTTGAGTCTGCTTCCTGGGTAGAACCAGTAATTGTTATTTGAAGAACACTCTTACAATTGGAATCCAAACTGTGACCTCTCGGTCCCTAGAGGGACAACATAACCACTACGCCATGGTGACCTTGACTACTTTAGTTCTCTGCCCCCATGAAAGATCTCAATCTTAAAATATTGATGACAAAGAATGCTTCCTGCATTGTTTTTACATTATTCCCATTGGTTTAATATTTAAGATTAATTATAAAATTAAGCGATATTAAGCTTAGGAAATTAAGTGGTCGTAAAGCCAGGGGTTTAAACATTTTTTTTGCAAATTAGCCATTTGCTACTTATTTGACTAAAAGTCAGAATTTTGCCGATAGAGACCACCATGATGCCTCAGTTTCTTATACATAAATATAATACATCAGCATTGTTATCACAAGAAGTATGTGTTTAGCAGCTTTAATTTGGATTAGAATTGTGCTAGTAAAGCCCTGCCTGATTACCAATATGTGCCATTTGCTTAAATTTGGCAGATATAAATGTGGTGTAGAAAGTATAAGATTTGCAATAGTAGAAAAACAGCCTTCTATAACCTCCTATAACTTTGAACCTTCTTACAATTTTCATATGGCAAATGTTAATTAATGTTAATAAGAATTGATTGCCACCTAGTTTAGAGGGTTTTTATGTCCCCCAGTCTATACTGGGGGACTTATTTTTATATCCCCCAGTCTATACTGGGGGACATATTGTGTTTTTGCCCTGTCCGTTTGTTTGTTGGTTTGTTTGCACAAACTTTAACATTGGCCATAACTTTTGCAATATTGAAGATAGCAATTAATGTTTGGCATGCATGTGTATCTCATGGAGCTGCACATGTTAAGTGGTGAAAGGTCAAGGTCATCCTTCAAGGTCAAAGGTCAAATATATGGGTCAAAATCGCTCAAAAGGGGACATAGTGTTTCACAAACACATCACTTGTTTTCTGTTGAAATTCTGTTGACCATTTTATACTACAGGATTCAGAAGAAATATCCGAGGAGAACGTGGCCCAGCAGTTGGGGATAGAGTTGATCTACCATCTACAGACGCTGCACCTCGTGGACAGACTGAGGGCCTATCTTAGACTGCCTGGTAACATGACACAGTCCAGTGTGTTTTTTTGTTCAAATACGGCCCCATTCCCAATGGAAAAAAGTATATATTTTTCCCAAATGGGACCTTAAAATTCCCAATTAAAGGTTTCATTTTGTTTATTAATTATCTCAACATTTAGTTCATCTACCATCCAGCTCTATAAGTTGAACCTTAGTTAATATAATATTGAAAACTTTTTTATTCTCAATTTTTTTATACCGGTAAGAATTTGTTAGCAAAACAACAAAAACACTTATTTCCTAAGTTTATTCAATACGCCCTATTTTTTCACAATCCAAAGGGACCCTGCCCCATTTTGCCAAATTGGTGAAAAACAACACTGCAGTCATTATCTTGTAATCAACTTGGTCCCCTAAGTAATCACCTTTAATATTGGTGTACCGGTAATATTTGCATTGACAGTGTTTACAGTCCTGCAAAGTGTCTAAACAGTTTGATAGTTGCAATTTTCGTGGAAATATACAACATGTCTTGGTAGTAGTAACCTTGAAAATTGTAAACTGATGCAATGTGGCAGTGCAGTAGCCATGAGGCAGTCACAAAGCATCAGGGTCAAGTTAACAACCTGAAGGATATAAGGAACATGGCGGGTGATATAGGTGTCCCATGCACTACCTTTTACCATATTGTTCCTGTAACCGTGTTTCTGTTTTTACAGTTGCCATGGTGTAGTGGACATGGTGTCCGCCTAACACCGGAGAGGTCATGGGTTTGATCCCCACTGTGGGAGCGTTCTTTCGATCTCCCCTAAAGACACCAAGTACTGTTTCTTAGTCCCAGGAAACAGACCCGACAGCATTTCAATAATCCTTAGGCTTTCAATATAATCAAGCTAAAATAAATAGGTTTAAACTAACCATGTTTCTGTATTTCAGAGAAAAACCTGTCAGAGGATCAGATGCCTGTAGGGATTCTGCACATGCTGTTCACAATGACCTTCACACCGATTGGTCACACGGCAGTTGTACAGACTCTGGCATATGAGGACAATGTCAGCTGCCTGCTGCCATTCGTCAAGATGGCAGGTGCATATTTACATTTTATATCAGTATAACACTGTTTAAACTCATTCTTGCTTTGCTTTACGTTATTTAGAAAAGTCTGCCCCCTTCATGTGGTATTTCACTCAGGGATTGTTCAAAGAAAGTCTGCCCCCTCCATAGGGTAATTTTATTGTCAGTTTTGATCCACCATAGAATCTTGCACTGCTGAGCACATGTTGTTTGGGTTAGTGGATATGGTGTCCGCCTAGCGCCTGGGAGCTCACGGGGTTCGATCTCCACTGTGGAAGCCTTCTTTAGATCTACCCCATATACACCAAGGACTGGTTCTTAGTCTCATGAAATGGACTCAAGAGCGTTTCAATAAGCTTAAGGCTTTTGATGTTATTAAGTTTAAATAAATAGGTTTAAACTAAACATGTTGTTTACACCAAGTCCATTTCTACTATAGGAAAGGATCTACGAAGGTCGGTGTGCGCAGGCTACTCCTCTGAGCTTCTCAACATCGTGGTGCACTACTCAGACAGTGTTGAGTTCCTCAAGAAACATGGAGAAGAGTTACTGGCCTTTGGAGAGCAGGGTGGTATGTAACCTTGGTGAAATTAATTTCTAAGATGGTTTTTTGGTTGCGCCTTTGTGTACCTAAGTGTAAGTAGGTACAAAAGAACAATTGAAACAAAAATTGTTCTAAAAAAGTGTATACCTTTAGAATAAAGGAGCATTTTCGCATAAGCATACATTGTTCAGTGATTTACAGAAAACATAAATTTTATTATGTATTTTTGTCATGTATTATAAATGATCATATCATGGAGTGACCTTGCTATCAACCTTCAGAGTTCTCCAATAAGCTGTCACGACTGAAGGAATGGCTCGTGCCTCTGAAATCTATCAGGCAGTTCTCTCACGAGGGTCTGTCTGTCATTGTTGAGCAGCTCATGGTGTACAAAGATGAAATACTGAAGTTGCCCCGAGGACTCATTACAGTTCTGCGCGTGCTGAGGCATCTGTGTATCGCTCCGACGGATGATTTCCCAGAGGGTGAGTTTTTGAGTAAAGCTCTGGGAAAATGGGGTGTAAAACATGTGCGTCAAGTGTCGTCCCAGATTAGCCTGTGCAATCCGCACAGACTAATCAGGGACAACACTTTCTGCTTTTATGATATTTTTCGATTAAACTAAGTCTTTTCTGAGTGAAAATCCAGTAAAGGTGAAAAGTGGCATCCCTGATTAGCCTGTGCTGACTGCACAGGCTTATCTGGAATAACACTTTACAAACTTGCATTTAACCCTGTTTTCCTCGAGGGACGCTCATTTTCAGGGACATATAGGGCCACAAAAGACATGTAAAGCATTTTCTTGCTTATATTTTCCTTTGGCCACATATGTATTACTAAACTAATATTTTCATATCATCTTTTTATTGTTATATATTAGTTATATATTTTATTACAAAGATTTTTTTTTTAATTAGAATTTCATTAGAATTAGATTTGAAAGAAAATAAGAATTTTATAATTATACATTGGCTATTTGTAACCTGATAGTTTTTTTTTTATCATTGAATTTCTTTTGCTAATGGTTCTCAACTTGGTTTCCATGGTTATTTCAACCTGATAGTTTTTTCTCAGTGAGTTGCCATACTCATTGTTGCCATATTGGTTGTTATGGTTACAGATAGGCCAGAGGCGGTGAAGTACAAGTGTGTTCTAGTGGAGCTGTACAGCGCAGACTGCCTGCCCATCTTTGTAACTATCCTACAGGTAATGGGAAATGTCAGTTAGACCAAAATACATTTTGTTTCGTTGTTTAAAGGCCAAATTTTTAATTGTATACATAAATGTTCCATAATCCCAGGCCCCACAATTAAATTAATTCTGATTCTTAGTCTTTGTGTACACTGCCTCTTATGTAGGTCAATCTGTTTTCAAGAGTGAGTTGTTCATATAAATAGCCGCTGAAACGCGTTGCAAACATTCATTTTATTCTGCATTGATTTAGAAATCGTGCCGACCAAGGGTGTTGCAAGCAAGTGCTCTATTTTTTTTTAATTATTTTTTTTAACCAATTAGAATGTTTATAACTTTGCACTTCCATTTTCATTGAAGATGAAGCTTACAAATGTTAATATTAATTGGTCAGATCTTTTCATACTAAACCTTTTTGTAATTAACCAGGCTTTCAACAAATTTGAAAATCCTGGTTATTAGATTGGGGTATAGCAGGCTGGTGGCTTCAAACAGCGGTCTCCAATCAATAACTTTAGTTTGCATTGACCAATATTGATGAAACTTTGTATATAGCAAGCTATCACGAATACTTAGCTCGGGATTGTATCTGTGGTATATCAGTTCAAGGTCACTGGTACTAAAAATTAAAAAAAGTTTATGTTCAATAACTTGAGTTTGGATAGAGATTTTGCACTGATATTTTGTGTGTAGGTAGCTTACATGAAGACCTAGCTTTGGCTTGGTTTTGGTGCGGTCAAAGTGAAGGTCATTGTTTGCCTTGACCAATCTAGATGGAATTCTGAATATAGCAAGCTTGCATGGAGATCCAGCTTGGGATTGTATTTGGGGCATGTGTGGTAGAGGTAAGGGTGTCTTTTACTAAAAAAAAGTGGTGATAATGGTATTGCACTTAAATTTTGTCAGTAGGTGGCTTATATGCTGACTTAGGATGGAATTGCATTTTGGGTCAATCAGGCCAAGGTCACTGTTAGTAAAAATAAATGAATGGTTTCTGGAGAGTAACTGAGTTAGGATCGAGGTATTGCACTGAAAACTTGTGCCTAGGTTGTTTATATGCAGATCTAGCATGGGTGTTTATTGGGGGCCAGTTGGGTCAAGATTAAGGTCACTGTTTCTAAAAATAGAACTGTCCCCTCTTAATAGCTTGAGATTTTGTGTGGGTATTGTTCTGAAATTTTGTATGTGAGTAGCTTTCATGCACACCTAGCTTGGGATTGTATTTGGAATCAGTCAAGGTCACGGCCTCTTAAAATAGCAAAACGGTCTTCTGCTAAAACATTTGAGTTTTGGTGGAGGTATTTCACCGAATTTGTGTATAGGTAGATAGGAAGACCTAGCTTGGGATTGCACAGTTATTTAAATTAAATCAATAATTAAAACGTTGTAAACCTGGGGTCATGATGTTGCGATCTTTCATATTAAGTATGTACAATTTTCTACAGAAACTGACTGAGCTGATGTTGCGACCGTGGCAGAAGGGCCTTCCCAAGAGCAGCGAGACGTTCTCTCTGTACGTCTACATCATCAAACCGTGTCTGGAGATTGTCAAGGCCATCACCCAGTACCTGATCATGGCTAGGGGAACGGAGGTAGGCACACAGCGAGGTTTTTGCCCACCGGTACCTGGCCAATTAGGAAAAAATGTAGAATTGGGGAAATTCGCATTGTGAAATCTTCAGATTGTTAATTATAGGGTCTTTTTAATTTCTTGGTACTTGATTGCACAAAACCATATTATATTATGCCCCCGGTAGGCTGGTATATAGCAGTTGAACTGTCCGTCAGTCTGTCTGTTTGTCTGTCTGTCTGTCCGTCCGTCCGAAAACTTTAACATTGGTCATAACATTTGCAATATTGAAGATAGCAACTTGATATTTGGCATGCATGTGTATCTCATGGAGCTGCACATTTTGAGTGGTGAAAGGTCAAGGTAATCCTTCAAGGTCAAAGGTCAAATTAAACAAAAATTAAAAATCAAAGCAGCGCAGTAGGGGGCATTGTGTTTCTGACAAACACATCTCTTGTTAATATTCTTAAACATGCCATTTTGCTTAAATGCTCAGTTTTAGTGTTCATTTTATTTGTTAACTTGCAGATAATGCGCTTTGGAACAAAATTTATGCAACTGTCCTTCCTTTTGGGAATTGTTTGGACTGCAATTTTGAATTTTGGAATTTTTCCTAGATTGGGAAAGTGCCTTTTACTTGTGCTTTATAAAGAACAAAAATAATCACTGCGCATATGGAAGTTGGGAATTGAGACTATGCATTAGTAGCACCTTAGTTTACGATTCTGTTCTTTGCACTATTTAATCACTAGCCTCACATTACTGGGCTAGCGGAATCAAATTTTGGATAGTCAGATGTGTGGGTTTTCTTTCTTTCGATTGATTTCATCCTTTTGAATGTCAAACTTATTTTGCACATAGATATTAAGTTTGCTCGATCTATGTACAAATGAAGAATTTAACCGAACCCTGTAAGGGGCTAAGAGTATTTTCCTCCCCTGAGGTGGTTTTCAAATCCCACCTCTGTTTAAAGTTAACAATTCTTTTTTTTATGCCCCCTTTCGAAGAAAAGGGGGTATATAGTTTTCGCACTGTCCGTCAGGCCGTCAGGCTGTCGGTCTGTCACACTTTTCGTGTCCGCTCTCTAATTCAAATAGTTTTCATTCGATCTTTACCAAACTTGGTCAGAAGTTGTATCCAGACAATATCTAGGTCAAGTTCGAATATGGGTCATGCCGGGTCAAAAACTAGGTCATGGGGTAACTAAGTGCATTTTAAGGATTTAGCATGGTGTCCGCTCTCTAATTGAAGTAGTTTTCATCCGGTCTCCACCAAATTTGGTCAGAAGTTGTGTCTAGGTCAAGTTCGAATATGGGTCATGTCAGGTCAAAAACTATGTCACGGGTTCACTTAGTGCATTTTAAGGATTTAGCATGGTGTGTCTATGTATGTATGCTATGTGGTATGTCTACTCCAAAGCAGTATGTTAATTCTGAAAATGTTAAAAATATGAAAAAATAAAGAGGGTGATATATAGAAAACAAGATAGTTATTGTTAACAGCGAAAAAATAATCTACAAACTGCAGCAGATGACATATGTAACAAACAACAAAATTTAAATATTGAACACCTGTTATGCAGCAAACTAATAGTTTAATAAAATGTAGGCGCTGTATTTCTCAAAAAAAATTACACACTTATACTTTTATGTAGTGACAAAGTTACAGTTGGGGGCATCCGTGTCCTGTGGACACATTTCTTGTTTGCATTACTTAACTGCTAGCCTCATATTTCAGGGCTAGCAAAATTAAATTTTGGTTAGTACATGTACAAATGGTGTTATGTATATGGAGATTATATAATTCATGCTAGTTGATAAAAACATGTTATGGGAACACTGATGTTCTTTAATGAAACAGACATAGATAGTAATTATAATTTTCCATTAAAAAAAAACCCATTGCATTTAAATTTGATACATATCGCGGACATAAACATTGTTATCTTACCTATTCCAACTTGAAGCCCTGTTGACAGATTTATTTGATAACTGCAATAATTCAATGAAAAAAAAACAACACATTACTTTTAGAGATGTGAAAGCCAGCTATTGCAGACACATGAGGCGGAAATGACTTCATGACATGTGGCTAAAAAAATAACATAGGCTTTCTTACAATCTTGTCCAAAGCATTCCATAACTTATAAATAAAACCAAAGTGTTCTGGTTTTGGCAAACAATATATGTATGAGCCTCTTTCTGGGTAAAAGGGTCTTAATGCATGTGCAATCTGCACAGGCTAATCAGGGACGACACTTTCCGCCTGAACTGGATTTTTGCTAACAAGAGTCATCCTTTGAACGAAAAATACCATAAAATCGGAAGGTGTCGTCACTGATTAGCAAACTGCACAGGCTAATCTGTGACAATACTTTACACATATGAATTAAGACCCGATTTCCCAGAGCAAGGCTCATGTTTTTTCAATTGATATTAAGAAATTCCAAAGTCTAAGCTGCATATTGGGTAGACTCTTGTATATGAGCCTCTCTGGTAAAACAGGGCTTTATGCATGTGTGTGAAGTGTTGTCCCAGATTAGACTGTGCGGACTGGGGCGACACTACACACATGCAGTAAGCCCCGTTTTCCCATAGCAAGGCTAATATTTCTGTTTGTTTTCAGTTCCGTGACTTGACGGCCCTCCCGACGCTGTTTGAGCTGCACACGGTCCTCTGCTCTGTTCCCACTGCCAGCCTCTTCAGTCTGGAAATCAACTCGGTAACAGCCCATCCCTTTGAGCATTGTTTTCCTTTAAGAAGCAGCAGAGATTTCCATTTGTGTTTTGTTCAATTATACCCCCACAGAGAGGTGGGGGCATTAAGAATTGCTTTTGTCTGTCTGTGAATCCCTACATCCTGAAGCTATTGTTTTGAACTCCTCTTTAATTACTGGGTGGATGTTGCTATAAAAGATGCACAGTTGAATGACCTTAATGTGCAGGCAGGTGATGGAAAATAATGGAATTTTGGCAGCAATGAGTTTTGTCAGAATTATGACCCTTTGTCTGTTTTTCTACTATGGAATATATAGTCCCCTGAAACTTGTATTCTCAACTCCACTTTAACAACTCAGGTGATCTCTCTAAAACTTTTTACTTTTACAGTTGAATGACCTTTAAGTGGAGATGATATTAAAGAAAGGAACTTTGGCTGTGACAAGCAGAATTATGGCCCTATGTCTGTTTTCCCGTATAGAATATTTACCGTGGTACCCAGTCTTGGCATTTTTTTTTTTGAGGCACTAGCCCGATTGGGCTACCAGCTTGGAAATTTCACTAGCCCGAATCAATTTTAACTAGCCCGAATTAAAGTTATTATTCTGTAACATTTGTTACTTATATGTCAGTCTTTGACCTAACCCACTCCATCCGGTAATAATACTAGTTATAGAGTCTAGAGAGATCAACTTTCTACTCTGTTCAATAAGCATCTACACAATGAGTGCCCAATGGAGATTACCGATTCAGTTCTGAATAAGCTTCTATAGCAGGGGTGTCAATTGTCCCAACTGTGAAATCCGGAAAATTAGACTGAGGGTCTGGGGCCGCACATCCCCAACTACGATAAAGGGCAGAGCTTCCCCCAGCCCTAACTAATTGTACTTTTTTTTAGTCTTTCTAGTTGCAATCACTGGTTAATATTTATTCTTTAATCTGATCTTGTAAACTATTTGTTACACATCAACCGAAACTGGTGACTTGACTTGAGGATACAATGCAAAATAGTATAAACCAGACCATTCGTATCACCGCATGTGTATTCGTCATTGTATAGAAAATGTTAAAAAGAACGTCGAAAATAAAAAATAAATAATTAAAATCGACGAAAAATACTGTATCCGAAAAAAGAATGTCCGGAAGATGTACGTGTTTTGCACATGAAATAAAATGTGCATATCGTTTAATTTCAGACAATGAAAACAAGTTTCCTAGCAAATACGTNTCAAACTGGTAAAGCATATGTATTGCTCAGTTTACAGTTCAACTATGTAACATAACACAATTGTTTAATAAACTTTACTTCATGTTTTTCTTTAGAAATATAAGCATGTTCCGCCACTACATTTGACACCATCCTTACACCGCTTACAATATCCGACCCCTTCCTCGATCTCATTCGTTTCTCTCTTCCTTTTAAGACTAAAATATGCCCAAACAACACTTTTTCCCTTGGAATTGTCTTTAAAGTCAAACTCGGCGTTCGTTTTGTCTGCCATTTTGAGAACTATTATAAAAGCCGACAAGAAGAATAATATCCCCAAAGAGAATTGTGGGTGTTTAAAAGCCGGTCGTTTAACTTATCAGAATGCTGTTACGTAAAACAAAATTGATCAGTATTACTTCTGTTTATAATAATATCTATTTACATTTTTATTATGTAATTGTTTTTTTTTTCGTATTTCCATAAGCTTCATCTTAAATTTAACAGTGTGACATGCAAAAGCAGATCTTGCGGACTCCCATGTAACAACGCTACTCCGTATAATAGACTTTTTAGAATGCTTTTTTTACGTAACAATTTATTTTTACTAAAGTAAACACCGATTTGTTTTATCATTATACCTTGATATCATTATTTCGGATGGGTTTTCTGGACGAAATGTGGATGAATTTTTGTAGAATTTTCGTACCGGTATGATGAAAATCGTATCGCAATACAATATGCGGATTGCAATATATACCAATATACCGGTATATTGTTGCAGCACTAATCCTGGGGGTCTTTATTACATATATTTACAGAGGGTTTCCAGGTGGCGAAATTGATAAAAATACAGCATAGTTGAAAAGAAGACGTAAAAAGTTCTTCTCCTTCGTGTAATTTCATCTACATCTACATTCTGTACGTTGTAATTTAATTAAGGGCAAAGTTGATATGTTCTGAGCAAAGATATCCCCTACGTTGCCCTCAAGACTGAGCTGTATTTAACTTAAATCTCTTTGCATAATATAAATGCATGATCTCTAAACATGCCCTAAGCTCCTGACATCAAAAGTAATTATCCACATATCAATAGGCATCAGTTAATTCGATAAATATAATCAGTGATGTAACAAACGAAGCATTTTTTGTAAAATACAAAACATTTAAAACCAAAAAAACATATATCCGACTTTGTATTGTTTAAGGAATATCCATATGTGAATGGAAAATAGTATTAATTTGTAAAACCATTGAAAATGAACACAATTTCGACCACATTGTCACAAAACGGATCAGGTTTTGGTAGATTTTGTCACTCTTTCAATCTCTGAAAGTTCATTCATAGCTGACTGAAGGTCTGGTCTGAACACTCGAATATGCACAGCGGAATTACTCCGTGCCATTGTGTCAGGTTCGTGATCATCGTTCAGCGGTTCGATATCGTCAACAAGTTCCACCGTACTGGTGTGCGTCTCAAGTTCCACAGTCCCAAGTCCCGAAGCCTGTAACTGAAGAGCCAAGTTTATTGCCCTGTTAATTGCCTGTCCCAGCCCGTGAATGCACACTTGGTTGCCATTATCGAGAATCTTTTGGCACCGTTTCAGCTGCTGCTTGAAGTCAGTCTTTCTGGATACGTACACATCGCAATCACGTTTTGGCAACTTCCGAGGTAGACGCTTTCTTAGTGCACATTCCTCATTGTCAATCAATTCTTTGATGGCGACCTGTTTTCTTTTAAGTTCTTCTTTCGAGTTGTCATTTTCTGCGTTTGATGCCATGCTTTTTAAGTACAATTTAAGCGGTTTAAAGTGTTGTTTTTTATTAGAGTGAGTTTCGAGTTTCGATCGGATGTAAAGTGCAACCAAAACATTTTGTTATGAAACTTGCAAAACCTCACCGGGGCTGTTGTCGAATGGGTTTTAACGAAATATTGGCTAAATTAAAAAAAAACACACGTCGTCTCCACTGTGAAAAATACCCATTGGAAAGAATTTTGAGACTTATGCCTTTATATACATATATGGATAAAAAAGCTGAAACTAAATGTACTAGTCAAAAGACTTTAGTCTTAAACTTGACGTATTATAAAATGTAAATGTTAGCTATTTCAGTGACCATTTGAGAGGATGTTAACAATCATGCAGAGACGCATTAATTTGGAATAACACATTGGTTTAAATACACGATGCAGTAACTGCCAATATACCGCGATTTTAAATTCGATATTTGGATGCGCTTTTCGGCAATAATGAACTCTCGTGGGGACCGTTATGCAAGTACCGGTATACATTAATATCCGTGTGTATGTATCATGTACTATTGTTCCAAGCAAATCTCTATTATATCTCTGCCGAAATTACACACTTAGTGATGATGGTCGATTCCTTATATTTTTATTATTTTATATGATTGCTAGTCTTTTTATTTTATTATACATTTCCAACTGTAAACAAGTTCAATTATTTTGAAAATAACACGGATTTGCATGAAAAAAGAAAACGTTTCAAACAAGATTAAAGCCTTTCAGATGTGGAGGAAGTTTACTAGCGAATGCAGTGTCTACCTACCGTTAAACCTTATTGGGAGGTTCCCCTTGGAGGAGTTTGATAATATTATACGACTGTAAGAGTATCATGTTCATGGCATGCAGATTCATTGAAACTAAAATTAATCAAATAACATACACAAGAATTTTTCGCGTGTTCTTATATTTAGTAATTTATATCTATTTTATTGACACGTTAAAGATGTCGTTACAAGTTTAAGATGTGGAAACATGTTTAATGAAGTTGGTCGACCTTTTTATAAACAAAAAAAGTTATTTTTTTCCCAGGTCAAACAAAGGCCCAGCTAGACGACGCCGTTTCAACAAGTCAAAACAATGTTCTACCAAACAATTGTGTATTCTCTAAATTGCCCTCGACAAATCTACAGATTTGGACGTCTGATAAAGCGGTCGACGCCGCCCATTGTTTTAATAATTTATGTCACTTTCACACCTTCATTATCGCCGGAGATCTATGTTTTTAAACATTGGACTGTTAATAGAAAGCAAACACCTAATAACCTGTTTTACCATTTGAACAAGATACGTGTGTATTGTATGTGAGGTGCTGCCCATGCTAACTGAGTCAGGGCCATTCTGAGGCGGCATTTTACCCAAAACAAAGAAATCTGTAAAATTAAAACAATAACAACTGTGATAACTCTGGAACGTTAGAATGAATAAAACATGACCATAGTGTACGACTTTATTAGACATTGGGTGATATATGCACCGAAGTCATGTATTTAAAACTAGCGGTCGACCATCTGGTCACCTTAAATGCCCTCGGTTTGAAAAGAAGATAAGTGTGATAAAATAAAAGTTTATCTTCGGACGCAGTAAACTATTGTTAATTTTAATTAAAATCTCTTCGTGGTGATATTAACATAGTGTGTTGATAGATGCACTTTAAATGACCAATGTCCGTTTTAACGAATGAAACTTTTTACTTCGCCATTTGCAAACATAATTTCCCCATAGAACGCTTTAATGTGAATCAGTTTGAATAGTTTTTGTTTATCGTATATATTTCATAATACTTAGATCTATTTAACAGCAAGAATTTGTTTGAATCGAAAGAGATTGGCATTGCGTTTTGAGGTGAGTTAAATGTATTTTATTAATAAGTTAAGATATTGTAACAAGTTTAAGATGAGGAAACACGTTTAATAGCATTGGTCGACCTTTTTATAAACAAAGAAAGTTATTTTTCCCAGGTCAAACAAAGGCCCAGACGACGCCGCTTCAACAAGTCAAAACAATGTTCAACCAAACAATTGTGTATTTTCTAAGTTGCCTTCGACAGATCTACAGATTTAGACGCGATCGGAAACGCGATCTTCTCTTGTCTGATAAAACGGGCGTCACCTGCCGATTGTTTTAATAATTTATGTCACTTTCACACCTTCATTATCGCAAGAGATCTATATTTTGAAACATTGCACCGTTAATAAAAAGCAAACACCTAATAACATGTTTTACCATTTGAACAAGATACGTGTGTATTGTATGTGAGGTGCTGCCCATGCTTACTGAGTCAGGGCCATTCTGAGGCGGCATTTTACCCAAAACAAAGAAATCTGTAAAATTAAAACAATAACAATTGTGATAACTCAGATCTGACGAAGTGGTGCCACAGAGAAGTAAAGACGTTTATGATAAGAAGTAGACGTAAAGAATAAGAAGTATAAATCACAAGCCGATGTTCAATTATTTTGTCAATCAGTCTTTCAAGTGAAAACAATAAACTGACATTGAGATCCACCGCAGTAAATGCATGTCCAAACCTTGTGTTTGTAATTGAATAACAAAGGACGTGTTTAACCCCGTATGTGAAAGGTAATTACTACGATAAACGATTTAACAGTCCGAAAAGTCACCGTGCTCGCTTCCGTCATCAATTGTAACGTTTATTTTGGTATTAATGTCCTGTAGCGAAGATATCAGAGATATAAATGGCTGATAATCAGCTCAGCTTACCGGAGTTACGCATGGGATATTTATAACTTTCTTACACAGGTAAAAATATAGCAACGTTACCTAAGAATGCACATATATTACACTCATCCTCTCATGTTCGTCTGCATGCTGTCAGAACGATCAAAGTATTTGTGTATGTCTATTTGAGCAGTTTTTCTTTCTCCTTTTCTCGGAGGATAAATTATTTGTGATCGTCGGTGTGAATGCTGTACTATCTACCACCGACGGTTCGTTTTAATATCTTTTGATTTTCAAGTGCGAGTGTTCATTGCGTATGAGTGCATAAATACGTGTTGGAAACTAAAAACGCTGATGTAGATGTGTCGCTTGTGACTATCAGTTATCTAAAGCTTGTGAACAAGGAATATAACATAAAAGAGGATTTGTTTTTCTTAAAAGCGTCAAAGAACCTGGCCAGGTGTGTTACAATAACACATGGAATTATCAAAATATTGGAATTAAATACTGTGGTTGTACTTGTGTTTGAAAATACATATATATGGTAAGTTGCTATTAGATTATGATTAAAATAACTAATGGTTTAAGCATATAACAAATATATTTATTTCATGTGTTGTTTATTGGTTCGCGTCATATGTTTTTTCGGAACTGGTAAATTTAGTCTTCATTTAAAATGGTTATGTTATATTCAATATGACATGGGCGCTATAAATTACTTCAATTAATTTTTTTTAATACATGTTCATGATAAATACAATTGTTAATACAAGACAGTGCTTCTAGATAATTATCTCCTATATGAAAACATAAAAACAATTATTAAGCAGAATCCGTTACATGTATATAAAAAAGACCTGTACTTTAACTTCGATAAACGATTTAACAGTCAGAATAGTCATAGTTTCGTTTCCGTCATCAACTGTAACGTTTATTTTGGTATTAATTAATGTCCTGTAACGAAGATATAAGAGATATAAATTGCTGAGTCGATTATAACTTGCTTACACAGGTAAAAATATAGCAACGTTATACCTAAGAATGCACGTATATTATACTCATCATCGCGTGTTCGTCTGCATGCTGTCAGAATCAAAAGCTTTTTGTATGTCTATTTGAGCATTTTTTCTCTCTCTTTTTCTCGGAGGACAAATAATTATTATTTGTGATCGTAGGTGAGAATGCTGTACTATCTACCTCCGACGATTCGTTTTGATATCATCTGATTTTCAAGTTCGAGTGTACATGGCGTATGAGTGCACTTATACGCGTTGAAAACTAAAACGCTGATGCAGATTTGTCGCTTACGAATATCAGTTATCTAAGGCTTGTGAACAAGGAATACAAAATGAAAGAGGATTTGTATACATTAAAAACGTCGAACAAACTGGTTAGACTTGTTACACTTACAAATGGAATTATCAAACTATTGGAATTAGTAAATTGTGGTTGTCTTTGTGTTTGAAAATGCATGTACGCGGTAAGTTACTATTCTATTCTGATTGAAATACTTAATGGTTTAAAAATATAACAACTATACATTTATTACAAATGTTTTTTTTATTGATATACGTCATATTACAAATAACCGTTAGTCGAATTGCGTGCGATGTATTTTCGGAACGGTTTTAGTATTAATTTAAAATAGTTACATATTATATATTCAATATGAAATCAGCGCTATAAATAACCACAATTTAATTACATGTACACGATAGATAAATTGTTAACACTGGTTAATCTAGTGCTTCTAGATAATTATTGTGTATACGAAACCGTAAAAACCTTTATTTTAAAGATTACGTCGTGTGTTGTATCAAGAGGAACAAATAATGCCATAACATGAATAATATGGACATGTTATTGAGTTCTGATGACAAATGGTGTGTCAATAGTTGTGTGTGCCTCGTCCATTAGAAATGCGTGAGCTATACAAGTGTTATAATGGAGATTATAATTTGAACTTATGTTTGTCCAAAGCTGTGGCAGTTATATATTTATGCAAGGTATCAACAAAACTGGTTGACACGCTCTCATGGCATGAAGGTGATTAAACCCAGTGTAAACATTATATTCGCCGGTAATGGTGGGTCTGTCCAATTATTTTTTAGAACAATGAACTAATATGCGGTTTGGACATTTTGGAAAAACAAGTATGCATTTAATATGAACGATGAACTATGACCAGCGTCTTTAAGATTACTCCAAGCGCAAGTGTGATCGACACACAGAACCTGTGATACAAGTATATCATTTCATTGTGTGGGATACGATAACATTAACATTGCACAGATAAGTATCTTAGCATAAATGAAATGTTTGCTAATATCATTTGCACACCAGATTAAAACTGGACCATGCGGGTACTTAGCGTTCCCGATCACGATAGCGTTCAAATGTATCGATGTCAACTATGCAAATATTTAATGAGGACTAGATTAGTGGTAATTCAAAGTGCGATTAGTGTGCATTTAAATAAAGATGGGTGTTCTTTATATTCCCTAGAATATCCGAGACATTCATAAATTTGAGATGGATCTGACCTAAAATGATACAATGGTTTTTGAAGGTTTGGTCGGTCGAATAACTCGAACGTGTGTATGAATAAAACATGACCATAGTATACGACCATACTAGACATTGGGTGGTATATGTACCGCAGTCATGTATTTAAAACGAGTGGTCCACCATATGGTCACCTTAAATGGCCTCTGTTTGAAAAGAAGTTAAGTGTGATAAAATACAAGTTAATCTTCGGACGCAGTAAACTATTGTAAGTTTTAAGTAAAATCTCTTCGTAGTGATATTAACGCTCGATTGGTCATTGTCGGCTCGGGTACTACTTAAAAGTATACTACAATGTACCCCAGGTACATAAAATACACTAAAACATACCCCAGAATACTAACACTAAATTGGTCGTGGTCGGCTCACTTTTTATAAATAATTATGTTCATATTTATGTCAATATTTTGTAAAATGGCCTCTATATTCTCCAAATTCTTACTCAAAAAAGTATGTTGAGGCAGGTTTTGTTCACAGAGAATTGTGTTTCGTAATGCGTTTTACATCGGATTTTGGGCGGGAATAAAACTCGGTGCCTTTAAGCGTATTTTCCGTACCCGGGGTACATTGTAGTATACATAAGAGTACCCGGGGTAATTTGAAGTAGTACCCAAACTGACAATGACCAATTGAGTTATATTAACCTAGTGTGTCGATAGATGCATTTTAAATGACCAGTGTCCGGTTCAACGAATGAAACTTTTGAAATGACCATTTACAAAATATAATTTCCCAATGGAACGTCTTCTAATTGAAAATCGTATTGCTGAAATTGTAGCGCGAGTTGATTGAGCTATACAAAATCCTATTGCTGAAATTGTAGCGCGAGTTACCGGTAATTGGGTGTTTCCCTACACTATAACATAATATTTTCAATACTTTATTGTATCTTGTACACTCTTACAATCAGCAAATTAAAAAAAAAAAAAAAACTTGTTTATCTTTACCACAAGAAAACACAAACTTAACCTCCGATTTCTGAAAAAAAGCAAATTCGTTGAATTGATATTCCCCGGCAATTTCATTTTTTTTTTGCCAGACGGACCGTCGGAATGACGGACGGACGGACAACGTCAATTCAAAATCTTAAAAACTTAGCCTTATCAGATTGAGACTGGAAGATTTTAATATTGGGGTATCGATACGACAAATGCAATGTGTGTGTCTGTAAATAATTATTTTCGGATTAGGATAGTATTAGTACTATAAGTACTAATCTGTTAAATGATTAGGCACGATTGAGTAAGTGCGATTTATAGTAATGTCGTCATACACTCATGTTGTTGTGGAACGTTTACGCCACAGTTTTAAAGGTGCTCGTTGAAAAGCCACCGCTATAAAGAAAAGTGTTATCGTTAAGCATTGAGCAATCGTTTAACTGTTAATATTGGTCTGTTCTGATCTCACATCGATTTAGAATTTTATGTAATTTCCTTTCAATTGCTCTGCATTTTACGTTTCACTGCGGTTTTCAATTACTGGTGGTTATTTAAGGGGATCATGACGAATTCCAGCTCTCGTATTTAACACATGTATACAAATTGACATCGCTCTGGGAAAACGGGCTTATTGCATGTGCGTTAAAGTTTCATCCCAGATGAGCCTGTGCAGGAATTTGTCGCTTAAAGGAAGCCTGTTCTAAACGAAAATCCGGTATATGCGGAAAGAGTCATCCCTGATTAGCCAGGATACTTTACACACATGCATTAAACCCAGTTTTCCCAGAGCGGGGCTCAAATATGACTGTTATTGTACATATATCCGCTAAAGCATATTTGTCTGTCGCAGGAGTATTGCAGTGGGGCACACACATAATTATCCACGATGTTCTTTGTCTTTTAATTTAAAACTTTGTTACACTTCTGCAGTCATTTAGTTGTAGAATCATTACATTTTATCATTGCAATAACATTTTACTTGATATGTGAACATGAAATATTAATTACAATCACACACGGACACATACAAATACCACAATATGATGGGACATTATAATAAGTTCGATGTTTATTGCAATTAAATGTAAACTGTGGTATTTTATTGTGATCATGTGCGTTTAAAGCAAAGCGTGCATACTGATGTAATTAATATTAAAATTAATATAATTATTTGAAAATTACTATTTAACTTTTCAAAAATGCTAATAAACAGCATGAAATGGTAATTCTTATTTAATTGTAGACTGAATAGCTTTAATAGTAGTAAAATCGCTTTGAAGTAGTATTGTATACGCGGATTTGGTAACAAATCGTTCTACGTTTCAATATTAGCATAATACAATTAATGAGTATGGAATGCGAGAGCGGCGAATTGGTGTAGAAGTAAAAATGAAATATAAATCACCACGACCACACTGCTCATGTCACGGTGAGGTATATAAATAACCACTGAATAAATAATGAAGGAAATAGTATACAGGAAGGTTCAACGTGCTATATTATGAATCTTTCATTTTATGAATGTGTGATAACATTTTATTTTAATGTGTACACATACCGGATGTTATAATGTTAAAAGTTTTATACATGGATTATAAACATTTATATGTATGCGTTTTATAAATATATAGTTTGAAAAAAAAAGGATTTTAACCTTTAAAAAGTGAGGATTACAGATTTGTTAAAAAAGCAAGTTTTTTGTTTTGTTGAATAAACAATTCAACGATATATCTCATAGATATATATAAATATAGTGTTTTAGACGTTATAAATTAATGACTGGTGTGAATTTAAAATAACTCAAAAGGCATTTATAAATGTGAAACATGATAACACGATCGAAAGTTTTATTCAAGGATTACATTTTGCGAAAGGTATGTGTTCACTTAGTTCATTTAGTACAATTAAATAGATCAGTCGAACCTTGGTACCAGACGATTTTATCGGCAATGTACACGAAGGCATGTTAGGCACTTTTGGCTAGCAAAGAAAGTTTTAAAGTTTAAAAGACTCTACGCATGGACTATAGCTATTCCGACCATTTCTACATTATTGCATTTCAAGCGTAATAAAGCGATAAAGAGTTCGATAAAACTTCAGATATGTATCTTAAGATGGGATTGAAATGTCATGCGGTACAAAATAGCCTTAAGTGCGTCGTTTAAATAATGTCTACGTTTTTTTCTTCTAAACTTGAGCCACTACATCTCTTTTCCCCATATACTGGTTTCAAGAAACACCTGCGCGAAATTGTCTATTAAAAAAAAAACGTTAAATTTAATAGTGTTATTATATAAGTACGTCCTGATAATATATACGGGAATACAAATATCGCGACTATTTAAAACAGTGCATAATAATTGCCTAGAAAACGGACCTTTTGAAAATGGGTTTACCCTTAAAGCCACCGCCATGTCATAGAAGTCATTATTTATATTACCTAAGTCATCACTTAACTGCACAAACACAGCGAAAGTTGACATTTTGATGGCAATATCTCAATGAATTTTACGAAAAATGACAGTTAAGTGCGCATTGCGGTTCCAGCGTGTCGTCTGGTATGCGAAATCGTCAGTATCAAATGTCGTCTGCGATCAGTCGGCCGAACGGTGTCTAAAACCCACCGGTACGATGTAGATTGAATGAAATTTGCTTATTGATAGCAAAGGTCGCGTCAAGGTGCGCATAAGGTTATTTGATTTTCTGCTTTTTTTCTAATTTCTGTGAGCGTTTAATGGGTGTGCAAGTGTCAGTGCAGTGTATAGCGAAATTATGATGAGCTAAGCAATTCATGCGTTCATTGTCATACACTCAAAGTTTTCAGAAAACGACAATAGCTTTATTTATAGAGTGTAATGGTAATGAATAAATGAAAGCAGTAATCTGAATTTCATACAAATTATAGCATGTTTAATGAATTACTTTTTAAGTTTGCGTTGTCTGCGGGACGCATGGACCCACGATTTATAATGGAACTTCATTAGAATCTAACATATAAGCTTACACACATAAATATTCTGTTCTAACATATATACAAATGTGTATATAACATTATTTCGGTTTCAATTAAAAACCATCAACTTAACAAGTGCGCATATAGTCTGTAAAAAAACTACATACGATCCATAGCTTGAATTGTCAGCATAAACTAGTTCAGTCACATGCCATGCATACATATTGTGCATGCATACACATGNGGGGGGGGGGGGGGGGGGGGATTGAGAGCTTATTTGTTAAACTTAACTGTTTATTTTCTTCGAAAAAAAATCCATGTAAACGTTTATTGTTTGTGTACGTTTTATTTTCTACATGCGTCAAACCGTGTATATGCAGAGCTACTACTTCGACTAAAGCATTAAAGGTTCACCCTCCTGTAAACAATCCCATTTACGTACAAATACAAACAGTTTCCTCTCAACGTTAGCCAAAACCACTGAACATTAGTATGTGTTTTGTGCATGATGTCTGGATAATAAATCTCCCTGTTTGGGCCCAGATAAAACAATAAAAACAAGCTGTCTACATTCGAGAGTGACACAAGTATGTTATATGAAAAATACATGGATATACGACATGCTTTTGCTGTTTTATATTCAGTTTTAGTACAGGGCTTGTATTAACATAACACATCGGGGAAATCCTATACGAGGATGCCAAAAAGTGAAATGCATTTTTGTTTGTAAAATGGAACTGTACTAAAATATGTTAACCACATGTTTAACTTTACATGTATTAAGCAGTCATATACTTAAAGAAGCATATGCATTTAAGATAAGGTTTCCCTATAAGGAAGTTTGTGAATACGCGCGAAGGATGCAAGCTGAAGGAGATTCTTAAACGCGTTCTGGTGCGTTGATCTCGTGCGTACGTAATCACTTCAACATAGTGTCAGCTGTTGCATGCAAAATGATTTGTTAGACAACCAACATAATTATGTCAGAAAAACTAGTGTCAAATCAAAAGCTAAACAAACGGTATGGTTTCCATAAATTTAAACGGTACGTACTTGTTTAACCCATTTATGCCTAGCGTCTAGAAAAAAGGCATCGGCAAACAGTTTAGACCCAGATGAGACGCCTTATGATTCGTCGTCTCATCAGGGTCTGCGCTGTTTGCTTAAAAAATTTCTGTAAAAATTATTCTACATAGATAAATAAATATACTAGACATCCCTAATTTTGGAATTAAATTGATCCAATTTAGAAGGATGGGAGAGTCCACTTAGCATAAATGGGTTAACTATGTACATATTATCAGCCCTATGTCATTTATAAATACGTGTAGACAGTTAAACTAGAAAAGTGAGACTTGTACTTAAAATGAGAAAAAAAATGCAATGCTAAGTATTGTTTAATTTACTTTGACCAGTAAGTAATGGTAAACAATTGCTTAATATTTAGAATATATAATAATATATAATATCATGGCATACTGGTCTTGTAGTTTTGAAGCATATATGTGGCGTGTTCTGAGAAAACTGGGCATAATGCATTTGCGTATAAAGTGTCATCCCAGATTAGCATGTGCAGTTCGCACAGGCTAATCCGGGACGACACTTTCCGCCTAAACTTGATTTTCGCTAAGAAGAGACATCATTTAAGGAAAACAATCCATAAAAGCGGAAATTGTCGTCCCTGATTAACCTGTGCGGACTGCAGAGGCTAATCTGGGATGACAATTTACGCACATGCATTATGCCCAGTTTTCTCAGAACGCGACACATATATCCTCTCCACGTGCATCACGTTCAGATCATGGCACACCCATTGAGAATTCAAACTGACATGCTCAGAATAATACCCCACAAAATAGACGTTATCGTTTATGTTGCAATGACTTGGATTCAGAAGGCGAATACCATTAAATGTGTTCATGCCGCTGTTACGCTGACTTAAAAAATATATATAAGCCGTATATTTTATACTGACCAATCCGTTTACAATTTTCACAAGTTATTAGTTTCATGTTACAAATCGTTAATTTCTAATGTACGTAAATATATCAAAGAAGCTTTTGTTAAGAAGAAATACGATCCAAAATATTACTGTTTAATACATTTTATCACCGCCTCGATAAAACTTACGTGTTCTTGCAATCGATTGTGTTTATTTGTATTAATATAATTAAATGACTATTGTATGCTATATAATGTTATGTTGTTATACATATTTACGTGACAGAAAATAATGTGTATATGTTAGTATGAAGACGATGTTCCGACCATAGCTCTTTTATATATATGCCGGAATTACACACCAAGTGATGATGGTCGATTCCTTATATTATTGGTACTTCATATGATTTAAAGTCTTTGTTATTGAAAATTTCTAACTGTAAAAAGTTCAATTATGTCGAAAAAAACAACAACAACACGATTTTGCATAAAATAAGAAACCGCTTCAAACTAGAAATCGCTTCGTATGTTTATGAATTTTAGTTGCGCATTCAAAGGGGAGGTACCATTGGGAGGAGTTTTATAATAATACATGTATACGATTATAAGATTAGCATGTCCATGGATGCAGACTTATTGAGACTAAGATACAAAAAATAAAATACAAAGGCGTGTTTACGCATTGTGCTATATTAACTAATGTCTAAATATTTTATTAAAATATTTAAGAGGTGAAGACATGTTACCGGTAATAGCGTTAGTCGACCTTTCAAAAAACAAAGAAAGTTCTTTGTTCCCAGGTCAAACAAAGGCCCAGACGACGCCGTTTCAACAAGTCAAAACAATGTTCTACCAAACAAGTGTTTTTTCTCTAAGTTGCCCACGACAGAACCACAGATTTGGACGCGATCTGAAACGCGATCTCTTCATGTCTGATAAAGCGGGCGTCACCGCCCATTGTTTTAATAATTTATGTCACTTTCACACCTTCATTATCGCCGGAGATCTATATTTTGAAACATTGGACTGTTAATAAAAAGCAAAAACCTACTAACTTGTTTTACCATTGGAACAAGATACGTGTGTATTGCCTGTGAGCTGCTGCCTACGCTAACTGAGTCAGGGCCATTCTGAGACGGCATTTTACCAAAAACAAAGAAATCTGTTAAATTAAAACAATAACAATTGTAATTACTCACATCTGACAAAGTGGTGCCACAAAGAAAGTTAAGACGTTCGTGATAAGAAGTAGACGTTAAGAATAAGAGTAGAAGTCATAAGCCGAGGTTCAGTTATTTTGTCAATCAGTCTTTCAAGTGAAAACAATAAAACTGACAGTGAGATCCACCTCAGTAAATGCATGTTCAAACCTTGTGTTTGTAATTGAATTACAAAGGACGTGTTTAACCTCGTCAGTGAAAGGTAATTGCCGTACTGCGATAAACGATTTAACAATCAGAACAGTCACCGTGTTCGTTTCCGTCATCAATTGTAACGTTTATATGTTGGTATTAGTGTCCCGTAACGAAGATATCAGAGATATAAATGGCTGATAATAGACTCAGCGTACCGGAGTTACGTATGTGATATTTATAATTTGCTTACACAGGTAAAATATATATAAACGTTACCTAAGAATGCACATATATTACACTCATTATCGCGTGTTCGTCTGCATGCTGTCAGAATCAAAAGCTTTTTGTATGTCTATTTGAGCAGTTTTCTCTCTCATTTTCTCGGAGGACAAATAACCGGTATTTCTGATCGAAGGTGTAAATGCTGTACTATCTATCGCCGAAGATTTGTTTTGATATCATCTGGTTTTCAAGTGCAAGTGTACATCGCGTATGAGTGCATTTATACGCGTTGAAAACTATAAACGCTGATGTAGATTTGTCGCTTGCGACTTTCTTTTATCTAAAGCAGGTGAACAAGGAATATACAATAAAAGAGGATTTGTTTACATTAAAAACGTCGAAGAAATTTGTCAGACTTGTTTCACTTACACATAAAATTATCAACATATTGGAATTAAATAATGCATGTGTTTGAAAATACATATACATGGTAAGTTGCTATTAGATTATGATTGAAATAATTAATTGTTTAAACATATACCAACTTTACATGTAGTATATATATATATATATATATATATATATATATATATATATGTGTGTGTGTTTTGATTGATATTACCGATAATCTCATTGCGTGCGATGTATTTTAGAAACGAGTTTTAATAGTCTTTAGTCAAAATAGTTATATTATATTCGATATGACATCAGCGCTATAAATTACTTCCATTTAAATACATGTACACGATACATTCAATTGTTAATACTTGATAGTGCTTCTAAATAATGATTGTGTATATGAAACCGTAAGAACCTTTATTTTAAAGAATCCGTCGTTTTTTGTATCAAGGGGTAAAAATAATGTCATAACATGAATCATATGGACATTTAAGTATGTTCAGATGGAAAATGGTGTGTCAATAGTTGTGTGTGCCTTGTTAATGAGGCTATATAAACGCAAGAGCAAATGCGTGAGCTTTACAAGTTTTATAATGGGGATTATTATTTCAATTTCTTTTTTCCAAAGCTGTGGCATTTATATATTTATACTAGGTATCACAAAATTGGTTAAAACGCTCTCATGGCATGACGGGGATTAAACCCAGTGTAAACATTATATTCACCGGTAATGGTGGGTCTGTCCAATTATTTTTTAGAACAATGAACTAATATGCGGTTTTGACATTTTGGCATATATAAGTATGCATTTAATTTGAACGATGACCAGCGTCTTTAAGATTACTTCAAGCGCAAGTGTGATAGACATACAATGTACATAACCTGTGATACAAGTATATCATTTCATTGTGTGGGATACGATAACATTTACATTGCTCAGATAAGTATCTTAGCATAAATGAAATGTTTGCTAATATCATTTGCACACCAGATTAAAGCTGGACCATGCGGGTACTTAGCGTTCCCGATCACGACAGCGTTCCAATGTATCGATGTCAACTATGCAAATATTTAATGATGACTAGATTAGTAGAAATTCAAAGTGCAATTAGTGTGCATTTAAATAATGATTGGTGTTCTTTATATGCCCTAGAATATGCGAGACATTCATAGATTTGAGACGGATTAGACATGAAATGATATAAAGGTTTTAGAAATTTCGGTCGGTTGAATAAATAGAACGTGTGTATGAATAAAACATGACCACACTATACGACTATATTAGACATTGGGTGATATATGTACCGCAGTCATATACATGTATTTAAAACTAGTGATCGACCATCTGGTCACCTTAAATGTCCTCGGTTTAAAAAGAAGTTAAGTGCGATAAAATAAAAGTTAAACTCCAGACGCTGTAAACTATCGTAAATTTTAATTGAAATCTCTTCGTGGTGATATTAGCCGTTTTAAGGAATGACACTTTTAACTTAGCCATTTGCAAAAAATAATTTTCCCCACGAAACGCTTTAATGTGAATCAGTTTGAATAGTATTTGTTTACAGTATATGTGTGCATTATACTTAGATCTATTTTACAGCAAGAATTCGTTGAATTGAAAGAGATTGGCATTGAGTTTTGAGGTGAGTTTACTGGAGTAAAATATAAATCAAAGTACTGACAGTACTGGTGTGACGATGCTTTTGAAGAGGATGGATATATAATCATCAGTTTAAGTTTATCTACATCACCACAATTGTGTATGTGGGTACGACAATTTTGGGTACGAAACAAAAGTTGGCAACGAAAATTTTGGGTACGAAAAAATTATGCCAAAAACAAATTTGGGTACGAAAAAAAAAATGGGTACGAAAAAAAATTGGGTACGAAAAAAAATGGATACGAAACAAAATTTGGGTACGAAAAACAATTGGGTACGAAGAAAAATTGGGTACAGAAAGTTTAGGGTACGAAACAAATTCTGGGGTAATGGAGAAGTAGTACCCGTGGGGAACTTGACCCATTCAGCGAAACTGGGAGGCGGGTTTCATTCTCGATCAAATCTAAAAATAACTACATTTGGTGTTTTCCCAGCGTCACAGAAGTGTCACCTGGCAGTTTCGTGTCTGGTTCCTGTCCCGAACCTCTCGATAAATTTGAAAGAGGACGGGAACCAAGCTGCCTTTACCTTTAGTAATGATAATCAGCGAGGTATGCCGATTGAGAAAATTTAGCTAACTCAATCGGACTGGCTCGGTCTTTTACATAGGCCGCCATTGTGAAGAATTTTTTCACCGTATGATAACTTAGACCACCTGCTTCGCTGAAGCAGCATCGTCAAAACTAATATTGCTGAACTTAGAACGCGAGTTAATTGGGTGGGTTTCCCTACACTATAACATAAAAATTTCAATACTTAATTGTATCTTGTAAACTCTAACAATCAGCAGATTAAAAGAACAAACAAATAAATTTAGTTTAAACCTTTTTATTTTAGCTCGATTTCATCGAAATCCGAAGGCTTATTGAAACGCTCTCGAGTCCGTTTTCTCGGACTAGAACCAGTTCTTGGTGTCTTTGAGGGAGATCTAAAAAATACATGTATTATCTTTCTCACAAGAAAACAACAACTTAATCTCCGATTTCTGAAAAAAAAAACTTAGCCTTATCAGATTGAGACTGGGCGATTTTAATATTGGGGTATCGATACGACAAATGCAATGTGTGTGTTTGTAAATAATTATTTTCGTATTAGGATAGTATTAAAACTATAAGTACTAATCTGGTAAATGATTAGGCACGATTGAGTAAGTGCGATTTATAGTAATGTCGTCATACACTCATGTTGTTGGGGAACGTATAAGCCACAGTTTTAAAGGTGCTCGTTGAAAACGCTACCAGATAATTGATACCGTTCAACATGACGAATTCCAACTCTTGTAATACATGCATATAAATGAGCTTCGCTCTGGGAAAACCAGGCTTAATGGATGTGCCAAAAGTATCGTCCCATATTAGCCTGTGCAGTCCACACAGGCTTATCATTGATGACACTTTCCGCTTTATAATTTATAAAAAAAATGTGTAAAAGAAGTCTTTTATTAACGCAAATCCAGTCTAGGCGGAAAGTATCGTCCCTGATTAGCCTGTGCGGACACTTTACGCACACGAATAAAGCCCGATTTTCTCAGAGAGAGGCTCAAATAAAACTGGAATTATACATATGCCCGCTAAAAAATGTTCGTCTGTCTCAAGACGATTGCAGTGGGCCATGAACAAAATTATCCACGATGTTCTTTGTCATTAAAACAAACACTGTGTTACAGTTCTACAGTCATTTATTTGTAGATTCATTACATTTTATATTTTCAATAACACACTACCTGATATATTCAC
Source organism: Dreissena rostriformis (assembly GCA_007657795.1). Lineage (NCBI taxonomy): Eukaryota > Metazoa > Mollusca > Bivalvia > Myida > Dreissenidae > Dreissena > Dreissena rostriformis. Next base: position 62,312 of record VMBQ01001080.1, on the reverse strand, counting down.
ATGAAATATTAATTTACAGTCATACAATGGCACATACAAATAACACAATTTGCTGAGAAATTATATGAGTTTGATGTTTATTGGAAGAAAGTGTGAAATATGGTATTTTATTATAAAGTGCAGATCAAAGCGTATAGACTGATGTAATTAATATTAAAATTAATATATATTTTTTGTTTAATGACTGTTTTACTTTTCAAAATGCCAATAAACACCGTGAAATGGTTATCCTCTTTTAATTCTAGACTGACTCGCTTTAATAGTAGTAAAATCGCTTTGAAGTAGGATTGTATACGCGGATTTGGTAACAAATCGTACTACGTTTCAATAAGCATAATACAATTAAAGAGTATGGAATGCGAGAGCGGCGAATTGGCGTAGAAGTAAAAATGAAATATAAATCACCACGACCACACTGCTCATGTCACGGTGAGGTATATAAATAACCGCTGAATAAATAATGAATGAAATAGTCTAGAGGAAGGTTCAACGTGCTATATTATGAATCTTTCATTGTATGGATGTATGATAATTTATTTCGTTTTTTAAATGTGTACACATACCGGATGTTATAATGTTAAAGACGTTATAAATGGATTATAAACTGATATGGGTGCGTTTATAAATATCAAGCTTGAAAAAAAAAACTTGTGGGATTTTAACCTAAAAAAGCGAGTTTTACACATTTGTGAAAAAAAGGTGAGTAATTTGTTTTGTTGAATTGTTTGTTCATATGTATATAAATACAGTGTTTCAGATGTAATAAATGAATTACTGGTGTAAATTTAAAATTACTCAAAAGGCATTTATAAATGTCAGACATGATAACACGATCGAACGTTTTATTCCAGGATTACATTTTGCGAAAGGTATGTGTTCACTTAGTTCATTTAGTACAATTTAATTGATCAGTCGTACCTTGGTGCCAAAAGATGTTATCGGCAATGTATACGATAGGCTGTTAGGCACTTTTGGCTCGCAATGAAAGTTTTGAAGGATGAATGGTGTTACAGGGTTATGCATGGACTTTAGTTATTCGGTCCATTCCTACGTTATTGCATTTCAAGCGTAAATTAAGCGATAACGAGTTTGAAAGAAACGGAACTTCTGATATGCATCTTAAGATGGGATTGGAATGTCATGCGGTAGAAAAGAGTCTTTTGTGCGTCGTTTAAATTATGTATACATTTTTTTTTCTAAACGTGAGCCACAACACCTGTTTTTCACATATACTGGTTTTAAGAAAAACCTGCTCTATATTGTCTTAAATTACAATAACTTAATATGTATTGCTATAAGTATAGGGGCACGTCCTGTTAATACATGGTTATACGAGAATACAAATATAATTTAATATTGTTAGTATAGTGGTACGTCCTGATAATATATAAGGGAATACAAATATTGCGACTATTTAAAACAGTGCATAATAATTGCCTAGAAAAGGGACCTTTTGAAAATGTGTTTACGCTGAAAGCCGCCGCCATGTCATAGTAGTCATATTATTAATATTACCTAAGTCATCACTTAACTGCACAAACACAGCGAAAGTTGACATTTTGATGACAATATCTTAATGAATTTTACCAAAAATTGACAGTTGAGTGCGCATTGCGGTTTCAGCGTGTCGTCTGGTATGCGAAATCGTCGAGATCACATGTCGTCTGCGATCAGTCGGTCGAACGGTGTCGAAAACGCACCGGTACGATGTAGATTGAATGAAATTTGCTTATTGATAGCAAAGGTCGCGTCAAGGTGCGCATAAGGTAATTTGATTTTCTGATTTTTTTTCTAATTTCTGTTAGCGTTGAATGGGTGTGCAAGTGTCAGTGCAGTTTTTATTGCGAAATTGTGATGAGCTAAGCAATTCACGCGTAAATTGTCGTGCACTCGAAGTTTTAAACAACAGCAATAACTAAAAATGTATCAAAGCGCTGAAGGCACTGAAGTTGTTCGCTATTGCATAATCTTAGACGCAACTCAGTTTTCAAAATTATGTTATAGCTTTTTATATCGCAAGTTTGAAATGAACACGACCCATTCAAATTTATAAAGAGTGTGTCTTAAAGCACCGGTCAACATGTGTGTGCACTGTTTATCCTCATATTTATGTTATATAGATAACTTAGACAAAATGTGCGCATTGCACAGGCTAATCAGTGTGCACAGGCTAATCTTATTTGACATGCATTAAGCCCTGTTTTGTAAACAGCGGGTTTAAAGAGAAGACAATCCGCAAGATCTGTCTGCAGTGTACCTGTATAAACAGGCAGATGCGGTGGTTATCGTTCCTGGCGTAGTTAAGCAGCATACTGAATTGCAAAACTCCCTCTACATTAGTTGTCCGCTAGCGCGAACAACTAATACAGCGTAAATGCAATGAATGACTGAAAGCATTTGTGTGCGAGGAATGTTCATACATGTGTCGAATTTCTTATAAATTATAGGCATGCTAAATGAATTACTTTTAAAGTTTAATATGTTACGTCAGCGTTGAATGCATTAGTGTCGTCTGCGTGACGCGTGGACCCATGAGGTATTATGGGACTTCCTTAGAATCTTACATATACGCTAACAAACATAAATATTCTGTTCTAACATATATACAAATTTGTAGGCCCCTATATAACATTATTTCGGTTTCAATGAAAAACCTTCAACTTAACAAGTGCGCATACAGTCTGTAAACAAACTACATAATACTTGAATTGTCACTATAACGAAGTTCAGTTACATTCATAATATTGTGCATGCATTCAAACGGCAAACCGGGGTGAATGAGAGCTTTTTTGTGAAACTTAACTGTTCATTTTCTCCGAAAACAATCCATGTATACGTTTATTATTTGGTTTATTATTTGGTGTACGTTTCATTTCTTTATGGGACAATCAGTGTGTATGCATATATCTTACTTAGACTTAAGATTGCAGGTTCACCCTCGTGTTCACAATCCCATTTATGAACAAATACAAACCGTATCCTCTCAACGTAAGCCAACCACTGAACATTAGTATGTGTTTTGTGCATGATGTCTGGGTAATAAATCTCCGTGTTTGGGCCCGGATAAAACAATACAAACAAGCTGTCTACATTCGAGAGAGATACAAGTATGTAATGTGAAAAATACATGGATATATGACATGCTTTTGCGGTTTTATATTCAGTTTTAGTACAGGGCTTGTTTAACATAACTCGCCGGGGAAATCTTATACTAAGTTGCACAAAAGGGGAATGCATTTTTGTTTGTAAAATGGAACTGTACTAAAGTATGTTAACCATATTTATAACTTTACATGTATTAAGCAGTCATATACTTAAAGAAGCATATGCATTTACGATAAGGTTTCCCTATAAGGAAGTTTGTGAATACGCGCGAAGGATGCAGGCTGAAGGAGATTCTTAAACGCGTTCTGGTGCGTTGATCTCGTGCGTGCGGTAGTATTACGAATAAACGTCTCGAGCACGAAACATACGATGGCATGGAGGTGAAATAAAACATATTGTTATGTACATGCTCACTTAAAGATATGTACGTGCGCACGTAAAGACATGTACGTGTGCACATAAAAACAAGAGGGCCATGATGGCCCTGTATCGTTCCACTGTTTTTTTTTTATGCAAAAAAAAATAGTTGTGCATCTGCTTACATGTATTGATAAAAAATGTATCAAAAAGACTTGATTCCCATGCATGCATGTAGGTTTTTTGTTGTTGTTGTTGTTGTTGTTGTTGTGACCTTGGCACTTATTATGCAAACAACGTCTTAGACTGGTCCGCGCATATGCAGAAATGTTTTCGATCGTGCTTTTGAACTGATGGGTTATCATATTAACGGCATAAAAAGCTTATACATTTAATTTCATTGTAGATATGGGATGATTAAGTACCAAATGCTATTCTCGACCTTCCAATAGACCATAACTCCTTCTGAAGAGTTTGTTTTCGTTTTGAAAACAGGACTTCCGGTTTCAAAAAGGAGAAATTGCTCATGATGAGCAATTTCTCCTTTTATCACAATGATTTCTACCCCACCCAGCCAATTTATAAATAGTCCTTTACAATATTATTTCTCGTCTGCAATCTCTTTCAATTTGGGGCAGTCCAAAATGTGTCGTTTGGTAAAGGGTTAACATTTATGGATAGTTAACATGTTGGTCTACCTTTCACGCTCGACATGTATGCATTTATCTCTTATAATTAAAAAGTTATTCCAAGTGTATTTTGATAAACTTTTAGTTTGAGAAGAAAATAGTTTATTCATCCCATAATGAATAAATAGCAAAAACGCATAAACATGCAAAGTTCAACGACTTCCTGTGGCCATGTTTTTTGACGAATCAAATTTTCTTGAACAACTTTTTAATGGGAGCCTTCAAGGGATAAATTTGGCCCCAGGGGCATAATTTGAACAAACTTGGTAGAGAACTATAAGATGTCACTACATACCAAATTTGGTAGCCCTAGGCCCAATGGTTATGGACAGGAAGATTTTTTAAGTTTGCACAAAAGAGGCTTTATATAAGCATATGTTCAGTTTTGTGACCCCCGGGGCAGGGTCAAATTTGAGCCCAGGGGAATAATTTGAACAAATTTGGTAGAGGACTATTAGATGTCACTACATACCAAATTTAGTAGCCCTAGGCTCTATAATTATGAACAAGAAGATTTTTAAAGTTTGCACAAAATAGGCCTTATTTAAGCATATGTTCATTTTTGTGACCCCCGGGGCAGGGTCAAATTTGACCCCAGGGGCATAATTTGAAAAAACTAAGTAGAGAACTATTAGATGTCACTACATACCGAATTTGGTAGCCCTAGGCCCAATGGTTATGGACAAGAAGATTTTTAAAGTTTGCACAAAATAGGCCTTATTTAAGCGTATGTTCATTTTTGTGACCCCCGGGGCAGGGTCAAATTTGACCCCAGGGGCATAATTTGAACAAACTAAGTAGAGAACTATTAGATGTCACTACATACCGAATTTGGTAGCCATAGGCCCTACGGTTATGGACAAGAAGATTTTTAAAGTTTGAACAAAATAGGCTTTATATAAGCATATGTTCATTTTTGTGACCCCGGGGCAGGGTCAAATTTGACCCCAGGGACATAATTTGAACAAACAAAGTAGAGAACTATTAAATGTCACTACATACCAAATGTGGTAGCACTAGGCCCAATGGTTATAGACAAGAAGATTTTTAAAGTTTGCACAAAATAGGCTTTATATAAGCATATGTTCAATTTATTGACCCCCGGGGCGGGGTCAAATTTGACCCCAGGGGCATAATTTGAACAAATTTGAAAGAGGTTCACCCCAAGAACATTTGTGAGAAGTTTTATCAGAATTGGACTTGTTGTTTAGGAGAAGAAGATGTTTAAAGAAAAGGTTAACGCACGGACGCACGCACGACGGACACAGGACTATGAAATAAGCCCCGCTGGCCTCTGGCCAGTGGAGCTAAAAATCGTATGCGATTGCACCACGTAGAAACTTGATGTTATTTCATATAATATACATGTATATAAATTTCCTTGTATCGGTGATAATGTTTATTGTATGCAATAAGGACGTTCTGTGGGCATTTCTTATACAATTTCGGTTTAATTTTCAGCTTCGAAGAGAGTAACTGTCGTTCGAAACTAGCACACAAGAAAGAAAGTCACCACGTGCAATCACACTACGGAAGTACGGCAGTCACCATATACACGTTGTCTTATTTCAATGCAGGTGTATAATGCAAATGTTAATCGCCATGAACTATATATGAAATTCCAACCTTAATATTCTGTGCCAAGTGCGAAATTGACTAAGTTGAAATCAGACACAGGATGTAAAAGTGTGCTGAAAAGTGATACTTAAAATGAAGTAAAATTGTGAAATAAAAATCATAAATGTGCCCCGTATGGGATATGATGAGGCTTATGTCAAAGGCCTGTATCTAAGTGGAGACGATATAAATGCCATTGTTATGCGGTGTGGTTGGAAATTAATGTGCAGATGGGAAAGCGCATCGTATACTTGTAATAGAAACAGATGCACGTGGCTGTTTTGTGAATATGTCCGCAAAAATTCATAGGATGCATTACTGTAACTAATAGTGTTATGGATATGGAAACCGCGCAAAGAATGTAAATGCTATTTTATAAAATGGTAATTATAAGGATTTTTACACGAACTCTTTCTCAATACTAGTAATCGCCCAAGATCGACCTAGTGTTTATTAGTACAAGCACAATTAAACCATAGCAGCACATGTTTCGCTCCGGAAAACATGACATTATTATTAGCCGGACATCTGCGGCCTGTGGCCATAAAGATTCTACGGGAGTGAGAGGGGATATGGACATAAACACACACGTACTCAAAATGTGAAATTTGTTGAAATTAAAGCGAAAATAAAATCCAGGATGTATTTCGCGCTTGTTTCCTCTTCTACCCTTGAGGAGAGTGAACCCACCACGTCCCCGGTGACCTTTGACCTTGGAGCGATTAAAGGACCAAGGTCAGAGCCGCTCTTTGGTTACCATGGCGACCAGAATGGAATTGTGACGGAAATGGAGACTAAGGTATACAATATTTTTTGTATTTTATGTTTGATAATAACTGCATTGATTATAGAAAGAACGAGTTTAATAGCCCTTGGGTAAATAACTTGAGTAATCAATGAAATCTTTTAAGTATTGGTCGTACAGATTGATTTACTATTTATCAATACATGTTTACTAAATTGGCGTTAAAACATACAAATTCTGCTTACTCGTATTTGAATGGATTATTATTATTGTGAAAACAGTACTTAATAGCGTCTGTAATAAATATGTGTGCAATGATAACTTGTTAAGTCTATTTTAATTAGCAGTTATCATTAATCTTAATATATCAGCGACGCTTGTAAGGGCCTTTTTACTACCGTACCAGGGCCAAATATTTTCAATGAAAGGAGATATTTAACAAGATGTCTTGATGTTTGTATTGTGAAATTTCGGTATTTCCAACACGCATGTCTTATTTAATAGAGCTCTTTTTTTTTTAAATCGTCGTGTCCTTAGAGTGCAATGCAAAAGGCCTATACTCTTCTAAATACAAATACCACATCCACTTCAAATTTATCTATCATTTAATCGTATATATCTCTCTGCACATGCATGCATTGCGCATTAAATCAGTCTGTTTTTAATTTCCTTTCATGTACCAACCGTTTGTGGTTTAAAAAAAAAAAATCAGCATTGAAAAGTATGGGCCATGACTGAATTGAGTAAATTACGACGCATCCATGTTTTCGACGCGATATTGTCGAACTATCAAATTCCCCACTGCATATCATATTCATAATAGGGACCTACTGAAACTAGCATTCGCAGCTGCTTGTCAAGCAAACAATTCGCAAATAATTATAGTAGCATTCTAGTTTGCAAGAAATGTGAATACATTTCATTAACAGTTAGCCCCCTTAATGTTATTTTCGCAATGGCAAGTAACAAAATGTTCGTTGCAACATTCCCAATATTCTTTATCGTAACTTGCAATCCAAGGACATCATCTTAAAATACTAGTACTTTTAGTTGTTCTCGTATGTTCAAGTAAAGATCAAACGGCTTAAGAACCTGCATAACAACAGTCCTTGTCCTTGCACACAATGGCCAGCTCGACAATGCATTGCCTTGTGTACACTTTGAGTATTTTGACAAGTCGCAAAGCGAGAATGACATTCCTATGACACTGCAAGCTCGTCTAAATATATCTTGCACCTCATATCCTCTTCAAAACCGCAGACGATCATTTAATGTATATGTAATGTTTCAATTGACCACTATAGTCCTTTCGCAGTAAAAAATGGCATGTGATACAAACATTACGAAGCGAACGTGCATTTTCTGAAACTAATAGTTTGCTTCACTGTCATACATACATGAAGGTTACTTCAAGAGAAAAATTCATTTAATACAATTTATTAAATTACGTTTAAAACTACGTATAACACGAGTATATGTTTTCCAAGTGCTCAACAGTTATGTCACATTTATTGCAAAAGCATATTGACAAACAGTAAGCGGGGGTTTAAATTTACTTACCCCCAACCGACCAAAATAAACAAAAACAACACGTTATGACGCATTGCTTTTGATTATTTACAATACATGCATAGGGTCTTCACTTTCTTCCCGTGGTATATAGAGTACTGCCAAAATAGGTTCACCCACACGTATACCACCCAAAGTCTAGCAGTTTTCGGTTAATTCCTCTCGCTGACATGTGAAATTCCAATGTATAATGTTACAGTCCCGCCCGAGTCAAGATTGTCTAATTAGCTGGTATTATGCTGACTTGATTGAATATCAGTGTCTAATATATTACGTTTCAGGTGATTGTATATTGTCAAAGCGCTTCAATAATAAACACCCAATATTAGAGGGTTGTTTTTCCCTTTGGTGGTGTTGATACGTCTATATTTATTGGCGGTGCACTTTTACTCGGTACCATGTGTTTTTCCCTTTGGTTCTGTTGATACTACATCAGTTATTGCGGTATCCTTTTCTCGCCGTCGATACCATGTGTTTGTTCCTTTTGGTGCTGTTGATACTTAAACAGCTATTGCGATGTTCTTTACCCGGCACCGTGTGTTTTTCCCTTTGTTGCTGTTGATACTTCATCAGTTATTGCGGTGTCCTTGTCTTGGTACCATGTGTTTTTCCATTTGGTTCTGTTGATACTTCATCAGTTATTGCGGTGTCCTTTACTTGGTACCATGTGTTTTTCCCTTTGGTTCTGTTGATACTTCATCAATTATTGCGGTGTCCTTTACTCGTGTTTTTCCCTTTGGTTATGTTGATACTTCATCAGTTAATGCGCAGTCCTTTACTCGTTACCATATGTGTTTTTCTCTTTGGTTCTGTTGATACTTCATCAGTTATTGCGGTGTCCTTTACTCGTGTTTTCCCTTTGGTTCTGTTGATACTTCATCAGTTAATGCGGTGTCCTTTACTCGGTACCATGTGTTTTTTTATTTTTATTTTGGTGCTGTTGATACTTCAACAGTTTGAGGCGGTGTTCTTTGCGCTGTACAATGTGTGTTTTTTTCGTTTTGTTCTGTTGATACTTCAACCGTCATTGCGGTGTAATTTACTCGGTACCATGTGTTTTCCGTTTGGGGCTGTTGATACTTCATCAGTTATTGCGGTGTAATTTACTCGGTAGCAGGTGTTTTCCCTTTGGTGCTGTTGATATTTCAACAGTTATTGCGGTGTCCTTTATTCGGTACCATGTGGTAACGTGTCAAAACTGTTTTCAAAATCACAAGCTAGTTGGCGCCATACAGATTTTGAGTAAATAATATTATATCAATACTGTCATGAATTCCGTTTCCAATTCAGTTTGTTTTGCAATTCTTTGCAAATGGTGGGATGGCCTAAAATGACCGTACAGTCATTGAAAAAGAGTTAAATTTACATGTAAATACACTGTAGAATTATTTTTACCGATTCAATCAATAAAGTCGATTCATTAATTGAAAGCATTTGGCGTTAATCCGAACCACAAATTATTGCATTGTACGAAATACTTCAATGGTAATTGCTATAATTCTTGTTTATTACTTCTAATGGTTTCATAAATTGAGCAGTTAAAAATGAAAATTGAAATATCAACATTCAATAAAACGCATTAGCATGTAATTATGAAAGCAATCCGTATCCGTTTCTGACATTGAACCCATTAATGCCTAGTGGACTCTTCCATCCTTCTAAATTGGATCAATTCATTTCCAAAATTAGGGATGTCTAGCATCATGCGGCGTCTCATCTGGGTCTACGCTGTTTGCCAAGGCCTTTTTTTAGACGCTAGGCATAAATGGGTTAACACTTATGGAATTATTAAATTTCTTTCCGATTTAAAGGCAAATACACATGTAAAGATTATTTTTCTGCAAAGACGTATGCGTTTAAAGCACATGATCATGAATTATATCGATATGTTTTTGTAATTCTTACAATCAGAGAGATACATGTGTATGAAAAGCACTTCATTTGATGGTTTAAGAGATAAGCCGCATTCCATTTATGAAGAACGCAAAGTCGCAAGCAGAGTGCAACCGTTTAAGGTTGTATGAATGAAGTATAAGAGCCGGTCTCTAGTGAATTTGATATAATGTTGCAAACATTTCAATAAACATTTCCATATGCCTTTTTAATGAAATATATAAAAAAATACTTAAACTTTAGTTTCGAACAGAACAATCAATTAATGTTAGTGTCAGGATATTAATTTTATGCTTTGGTTACCCGCGCAACCAAACATTATGATACAATTTGTTGCCTTAGATGGTCGTAAACACGCTTTTTAAAAAATGTTTTTCAGTTATGTCTTTTTTGTTTAATTCATTTTGTTTTGCAGTAATAATTACAACTTGACATGGAAACAAGTTTAAATTCAGTTTTTTTTCCTTCATAAAGACCCGCCGAATATCGGCCCTTTCCCCTAGACGTTTTTTCCCCTCTGACAGAAATTTTCCCCCAAAACAATGAGATCTACTTTTTGGGGGAAACCTTTACTTATATAAGTGAAACTGATACAGTGTGGAAAAATATTGCATAATGAAATCATCCGTTGCCTTGAATTTGTTTTAAAACAGTAAAATATGTTAAATTCATTATTAAAGACTTACTTATTTTCCCCCAAAATCAGGCATTTCGCGCGATTTTTCCCCCTAAAAAAAAGGCCAGGCCCTTTCCCCAAAATCAGATAAAACCCCATGAAATATTTTTAGAACGAATTGTATTAACTTTATAAACAACATAGAGCTCTAGTTGATAAAATTTACAATTGAATCCTCTTTATATTCTACTTTCACAGGTGTCAAAATTCAATAAGGCTAATCAATTTAACTGGAAAAAAAAAGAAAAAAAAATAATTTTTCATTGGTTTTAATATTAAGTTCTCACCGTGCAGATACATGCACCATGAGCATAGTTGTTATTGGATATTTTGTATACTTCGACATATCCACTGTCTTCTTTTGTATTTATTTAAACAATATTGGCTACTATATCGGCCGAACATACCGAAACGATATCGTGCAGATACAGTTTATGCAAAGTGAAACGATGTGAAACGAAGCGAAACTTACAGCCGACCATTTATTAATTAAAACTAGAAATGAGATCATGCTAAGAAACAAGATTTCAACTTGTTAACAATAAATTAAGTTTAATTTATTTAAGTTTGAAAGCAAATTCTGTATGTTAGCTACATGCACACAACCTTCGAGCACATTCCCTCCATCCAAACTCAAGTTATGGAGCGAAAATAATTTTTCTATTAAATATGATATTGAGCCAACTGTTTTATGTTTGATTATACTAGCAATTCAGTGATTTAATAAAGAACGAATATAATGGGTAAATTGCTTGAGTAATCGATGAGAACTTTTACTTATTGGTCATACAGATTTATTAACTATTTATCAATATAATAAATTTGCGATATAGCTTACACATTCACATTTACTCTTTTTCGAACAGATCATTATTATTGTGAAAAAAGACCTTAATAGCGTCTGTAATAATTATGCATGTAGATGATAATTATATTTTTTATTTGTAGTTATCATACATCTTAATACATCAGCGACGCGTGTTAGGGCCTTTTTATTACCGTACCTGGGCCAAATATTTTCAATGAAAGGAGATATTTGACTTGTCTAGATGTTTGTATTGTGAATTTCGGTATTTCCAACACGTATGTCTTATTTAATAGAGTTCTTTTTTTAAAAATCATTGTGCACTTAGAGTGCAATGCAATAGGCCTATACTCTTCTAAATACAAATACCACATCCACTTCAAATTTATCTATAAGTAAAATCAAAGAGCGTTTCACACGCGTGCAGCGCGCATTAAATCAACCAGTTTTTGATTTCCTTTCAAGTACCAACCATACGTTTGCGGTTTTATAAAAATACAAATTGATCTAGCATTGAAAAGGATGGGCCATGACTGTATTGAGTAATTGTAGACGCATGCATGTTTTCGACGCAATATTGACGAACTACGAAACAATTTCTTCTGGCATATCATATTTATTATATGGACCTACAGAACCTATCATTCACAGCAGCTCGTCAAACGAAAGATTCGCAAATAATGATAGAAACCTCCTAAATTGCAAGAAAAGTGAATAAATGTATCTCTCACTAAAATTTCGTCCCATTAATGCCATTTTCTCGATGGCAAATATCAAGCTTTTCGCGGAACATTTTGCAATATTAATTCCGTAAGTTGTTATCCAAGGACATCATCTTAAAATAGTAGTACTTTTATTTGTTCTCTTATGTTCAAGTAAAGATCAAACGACTTTAGAACCTTTATAAATACAGTCCTTGTCCTTGCACATATTGGCCAGCTCGACAAAACATGGCCTTGTGTGCATTACGAGTATTTTGACAAGTCGCAAAGAGAAAATGACATTCCTATGACACCGGAAGCTCGACTAACAACTCATATCCTCTCCAAAACCGCAGACGATAATTAAATGTGTATGTTATAGTTAAAAGGACCACTTTTCTCTCATTTCGCAGTGAAAACTGGCATGCGATACAGGCATTACGAAGCGCATGTGCATTTATGAAACTAACCTTGCTTCATTGTCGTATATACATGTTGGCTAGTGCAAGAGCCAAATAAATACAATATATTAAATTACGTATACAACTACGTATAGCACGATAATATGCTTTGCACAGTGCTCACCAGTTATTACACATGTATTGCAAACCTATTGACAAACCGTTAGTAGGGGGTAAAAATTTACCTACCTCCACCAAACAAAATAAACAAAAACAACTCGTTATGACGCATTACATTTAATTATTTATAAAGCTTGCATAGGGCTTTCACTTTGTTCTTCTGGTGTATAGAGTACTGCCAAAATAGGTTCACCCACACGTATACCACCCAAAGTCTAGCGGTTTTCGGTTGATTCCCCTCGGTGAAACGTGAAATTCCAACGTATTAAGTTGCAGTCCCGCCCGAGTCAAGATTGTATAATTAGCCTGCATTATGCTGACTTGATTGAATTTCACTGTCTAATATATTATGTTTCAGGTGAATGGTTATTGTCAACGCGCTTGTGTTGTTTCAATAATAGACACCCAATATTATACGATTTTTTCCCTTTGTATTGTTGATCAGTTATTGCAGTGTCCTTTATTTGGTACCATGTGTTTTTCCCTTTTGTGCTGTTGATACTTCATCAGTTATCACGGTGTCCTTTACTCGGTACGATGTGTTTTTCTCATTGGTGCTGTTGAGACTTCAATAGTTATTGCGGTGTCCTTTACTCTGTACCATGTGCTTTTCCCTTTTGGTTCGGTTGATACTTCAACAGTTATTGTGGTGTCTTTTACTCTGCACCATGTGTTTTTCCCTGTGGTGCTGTTGATACTTCAACAGTTATTGCGGTGTCCTTTACTCTGTACCATGTGTTTTTCCCTTTTGGTTCGGTTGATACTTCAACAGTTATTGTGGTGTCTTTTACTCTGTAACATGTGTTTTTCCCTGTGGTTCTGTTGATACTTCAACAGTTATTGCGGTGTCCTTTACACTGTACCATGTGTTTTTCATTGTGGTGCTGTTGATACTTCAACAGTTATTGCGGTGTCCTTTACTGTGTACCATGTGTTTTTCTCTTTTGGTTCGGTTGATATTTCAACAGTTATTGTGGTGTCTTTTACTCTGTACCATGTGTTTTTCCTTGTGGTGCTGTTGATACTTCAACAGTTATTGCGGTGTCCTTTACTGTGTACCATGTGTTTTTCTCTTTTGGTTCGGTTGATACTTCAACAGTTATTGTGGTGTCTTTTACTCTGTACCATGTGTTTTTCCCTGTGGTGCTGTTGATACTTCAACAGTTATGGCGGTGTCCTTTACTCTGTACCATGTGTTTTTCCCTGTGGTGCTGTTGATACTTCAACAGTTATTGCGGTGTCCTTTATTCTGTACCATATGGTTTTCCCTTTTGGTTCGGTTGATACTTCAACAGTTATTGCGGTGTCCTTTACTCTGTACCATGTGTTTTTCCCTGTGGTGCTGTTGATACTTCAACAGTTATTAAGGTGTCCTTTACTCTGTACCATGTGTTTTTCCCTTTTGGTTCGGTTGATACTTCAACAGTAATTGCGGTGTCTTTTACTCTGTACCATGTGTTTTTCCCTGTGGTGCTGTTGATACTTCAACAGTTATCGCGGTGCACCATTACTCGGTACCATGTGTTTTCCTTTTGGTGCTGTTGATACTTCAACAGTTATGGCGGTGTCCTTTACTCGGTACAAAGTGTTTTTCTCTTTGGGTGCTGTTGATACTTCAACAGTTAGGGCGGTGTCCATTACTCGGTACTATGTGTTTTCCTTTTGGTTCTGTTGATACTTCAACAGTAATTGCGGTGTCCTTTACTCGGTACAAAGTGTTTTTCTCTTTGGGTGTTGTTGATACTTCAACAGTTATGGCGGTGTCCATTACTCGGTACCATGTGTTTTCATTGTGGTGCTGTTGATACTTCAACAGTTATTGCGGTGTCCTTTACTGTGCACCATGTGTTTTTTCCTTTTGGTGCTGTTGATACTTCAACAGTTATGGCGGTGTCCATTACTCGGTACCATGTGTTTTCCTTTTGGTTCTCTTGATACTTCAACAGTTATTGCGGTTGCTTTTACTTGGTACCTTTTGTTTTTTTCCTTTGGTTCTGTTGATACTTCATTAGTTATTGCGGTGTCCTTTACTCTGTACCATGTTTTTTTTCCTTTTGGTGCTGTTGATACTTCAACAGTTATGGCGGTGTCCATTACTCGGTACCATGTGTTTTCCTTTTGGTTCTGTTGATACTTCAACAGTTATTGCGGTGGCCATCACTCGGTACCTTTTGTTTTTCTCTTTGGTGCTGTTGATACTTCAACAGTTATGGCGGTGTCTATTACTCGGTACCATGTGTTTTTTCTTTTGGTGCTGTTGATACTTCAACAGTAATTGCGGTGTCCTTTACTGTGCACCATGTGTATTTCCCTTTCGGTGCTGTTGATACTTCAACAGTTATGGCGGTGGCTTTTACTCGGTACCTTTTGTTTTTTCCTTTGGTTCTGTTGATACTTCATCAGTTATTGCGGTGTCCTTTACTCTGTTCCATGTTTTTTTTTCCTTTGGTGCTGTTGATACTTCGACAGTTATTGCGGTGTCCTTTACTCGTGTTTTTCCCTTTTGTGCTGTTTATACTTCAACAGTTATGGCGGTGTCCATTACTCGGTACCATGTGTTTTCCTTTTGGTTCTGTTGATACTTCAATAGTTAAAGTTACCTTTTGTTTTCCTCTTTGGTGCTGTTGATACTTCATCAGTTATTGCGGTGTCCTTGACTCGTGTTTTTCCCTTTGGTGCTGTTGATACTTCAACAGTTATTGCGGTGTCCTTGACTCGTGTTTTTCCCTTTGGTGCTGAGGATAATTTATCAGTTATTGCGATGGCCTTTACTCGGTACCATGTGTTTTCCCTTTGGTTCTGTTGATACTTCAGCAGTAATTGCGGTGTCCTTTACTCTGTACCATATGGTTTTCCCTTTTGGTTCGGTTGATACTTCAACAATTATTGCGGTGTCGTTTACTCTGTATCATGTGTAGTTCCCTGTGTTGCTGTTGATACTTCAACAGTTATTGCGGTGTCCTTTACTCTGTACCATATGGTTTTCACTATTGGTTCGGTTGATACTTCAACAGTTATTGCGGTGTTTTTTACTCTGTACCATGTGTTTTTCCCTGTGGTGCTGTTGATACTTCAACAGTTATTGCGGTGTCCTTAACTCTGTACCATGTGTTTTTCCCTTTTGGTTCGGTTGATACTTCAACAGTTATTGCGGTGTCTTTTACTCTGTACCATGTGTTTTTCCCTGTGGTGCTGTTGATACTTCAACAGTTATTGCGGTGTCCTTTACTCTGTACCATATGGTTTTCCCTTTTGGTGCTGTTGATACTTCAACAGTTATTGCGGTGTCCTTTACTCGGTACAAAGTGTTTTTTTCTTTGGTTCTGTTGATACTTCAATAGTATTTGCGGTGTCCATTAATCGGTACAATGTGTTTTTCCTTTTTGGTTCTGTTGATACTTCAACAGTTATTGCGGTGTCCTTTACTCGGTACCATGTTTTTTTTCTTTGGTTCTGTTGATACTTCAACAGTATTTGCGGTGTCCTATTCTGTACCATGTGTTTTTTTTCTTTGGTTCTGTTGATACTTCATCAGTTATTGCGGTGTCTTTTACTCGGTATTTTTTTTTCTTTGGTTCTGTTGATACTTCAACAGTTATTGTGGTGTCCTTTACTCTGTACCACATGGTTTTCCCTTTTGGTTCGGTTGATACTTCAACAGTTATTGCGGTGTCTTTTACTTTGTACCATGTGTTTTTCCCTGTGGTGCTGTTGATACTTCAACAGTTATTGCGGTGTCCTTTACTCTGTACCATATGGTTTTCCCTTTTGGTGCTGTTGATACTTCAACAGTTATTTCGGTGTCCTTTACTCGGT
The DNA here is from genome assembly GCA_007657795.1 of Dreissena rostriformis. Taxonomy (NCBI): domain Eukaryota; kingdom Metazoa; phylum Mollusca; class Bivalvia; order Myida; family Dreissenidae; genus Dreissena; species Dreissena rostriformis. The sequence goes on along the minus strand of VMBQ01001080.1, from coordinate 45,758 downwards.
ACAAAGTGTTTTTTTCTTTGGTTCTGTTGATACTTCAATAGTTATGGCGGTGTCCATTACTCGGTACCATGTGTTTTTCCCTTTGGTTCTGTTGATACTTCATCAGTTATTGCGGTGTCCTTTACTGGTGTGTTTCCCTTTGGTTCTGTTGATACTTTATCAGTTATTGGGGCGTATATTAACTTGGTACCATGTGTTTTTTCCTTCCGGGCTGTTGATACTTCAACAGTTATTGCGGTGTCCTTTACTCGGTACAAAGTGTTTTTTCTTTGGTTCTGTTGATACTTCAATAGTTACTGACGGTGTCCTTAACGTACCGTGTGTCTTTACCTTTGGTGCTGTTGATACTTCAATAGTTATTAGCGGTCTACCTTTACTCGGTACCATGGGTTTTTCCTTTTTGTGCTGTTGATACTTCATCAGTTATTGCGGTGGCCATCACTCGGTACCATGTGTTTTTCCCTTTGGTGTTGTTGAAAAAAGAACAGTTGTTGGCGTCGTCCTTTACTCGGTACCAATTTTGTAAAGTGTGTATCAAAACTGTTTTCAAAATCTCAAGCTGATTAGCGCCATTCAGATTTTGAGTGAATAATATTATATCAATACTGTCTTGAATTCTGTTTCCAAATCAGTTTGTGGGTTGACCTAAAATGACCGTACATTCATTGAAAAGAGTTAAATTTACATGTTAATACACTGTAGAATTATTTCTGCAGATTCAATCAATGAAGTCAATTCATTTATTGAAAGCATTTGGCGTTAATCCGAACCACAAATTATTGCATTTTATGAAATAAGTCAATGGTAATTGCTATAATTCTTGTTTATTACTTCTAATGGTTTCATAAATTGAGCACTTAAAATTAAAAATTGAAATATCAACATTGAATAAAACGTATTAGCATGTAATAATGAAAGCAATCAGTATACGTTTCTGAAATTTAACACCTATGGAATTCTTAAATTCCTTTCCGATTTAACCCTTTGCATGCTGGGAAATTTGTCGTCTGCTAAAATGTTGTCTAAAGAAGACGTTCTTTGGCGTCTCATCTGGATCCAAACTGTTTAAAAAGGCCTTCAAAATTCGGTTCCAGCACTGAAAGAGTTAAATGCAAATACACATGTAAAGATTATTTTTCCGCAAAGACGTATGCGTTTAAAGCACATGATCGTGAATGATATCGATAATGTTTTTGTAATTCTTACAATCAGAGAGATAAATACATGTGTATGAAAAGCATTTCGTTTGATGGTTTAAGCGATAAGCCGTATTCCATTTATGAAGAACGCAAAGTCGCAAGCACATTGCAATCGTTTAAGGTTGTATGAATGAGGTATTTAAGCCGGTCTCTAGTGAATTTCATATAATGTAGAAACTATTTCAATAAACATTTCAATATGTCTTTTAAATATGAAAAAAAAAAATAAACTTTGGTTTCGAACAGAACAANTTTTTTTTTTTTTTTTTAGTTACGTCATTTATTTTTTTTAAATGCATTTTGTTTCGCAGTAAGAACTACAACTTGACATGGAAACAAGTTTACATTAAAGAAAAATTAGAACGTATTGTTAAGTTTTAACTTAATAAACAACATAGCTAGTTAATAAAATTAACATTTGAATCCTGTTATATTCTACATCCATAGGTGTCAATATTCAATGAGGCTAATCAATTCTCTTTGCGTAGATGCAAAATCCAAACAAATATTCATTTTTCCTTGGATTAAATATTAAGTTCTAAGCGTGCAGAAACATGCACCATGAGCATAGTTGTTATTGGATATTGTGTATACTTCGACCTATCCACTGCCTTCTGTTGTATTTATTTAAAAAAAATAGCGGCTACTATATCGGCCGAACATACCGAAACGATATCGTGCGGATACAGTTTATGCAAAGTGAAACGATGTGAAACTTAAATTAAAGCTGACCATTGATAAATTAAAACTAGAAATGTGAGTTTGCCAATAAACTAGATTTTCAACTTTTTACCAATTAATTTAGTGTTTTTTTTTTTAACTTTGCAAGCAAATTCTGTATGTTAGCTACATGCACACAACCTTCGAGCACATTCCCTCCATCCAAACTCAAGTTATTGAGCGAACATCATGTTTTTTTTGTTAAATATGATATTGAGCCAACTGTTTTATGTTTGATTATACTAGCAATACAGTGATTAAATAAAGAACGAATATAATAATGGGTAAAGTGCTTGAGTAATCAATGAACACTTTTAATAATTGGTAATACAGATTGATTTACTATTTATGAATGTACAAAATTGGCGTTATAGCATACACATTCACATTTACGCTTATTCGAACAGATCATTATTATTGTGAAAAAGGAACTTAATAGCGTCTGTAATAATTATGCATGCAGATGATAATTCTATTTTTAATTTGTAGTTATCATACATCTTAATACATCAGCGACGCTTGTAAGGGCCTTTTTACTACTGTACCTGGGCCAACTATTTTCAATGAAAGAAGATATTTAACAAGATGTCTAGATGTTTGTATTGTAAAATTTATGTATTTCCAACACACATGTCTTATTTAATAGAGCTCTTTTTTAAATCGTCGTGTCCTTAGAGTGCAATGCAAAAGGCCTATACTCTTCTAAATACAAATACCACATCCACTTCAAATTTATCAATCATTTAATCGTATATATCTCTCTGCACATGCATGCATTGCGCATTAAATCAGCCTGTGTTTAATTTCATTTCAATAACCAGCCACACGTTTGCGGGTTTATAAAATACAAATAGATTAGCATTGAAAAGTATGGGCCACGACTGAATTGAGTAAATTAGGACGCATGCATGTTTTCGACGCAATATTGCCGAAATACCAAAAATTTCCACTTACATATCATATTCATTATATGGACCTACTGAAACTATCATTCACGACAGCTTATCAAACGAAATATTCGCAAATAATAAAAGAAACAACTTAAATTGCAAGAAAAGTGAACACATGTATCTTTCACTAAAATTTAGTCCCATTAATGCCATTTTCTCGATGGCAAATATCAAGCTTTTCGCGGAAACATTTGCAATATTAATTGCCGTAAGTTGCAATCCAAGGACATCATCTTAAAATACTAGTACTTTTAGTTGTTCTCGTATTTTCAAGTAAAGATCAGAACGGCTTAAGAACCTTCATAACTACAGTCCTTGTCCTTGCACACATTGGCCGGCTCGACAATGCATTGCCTTGTGTACATTATTAGTAGAGAAAATGACATTCCTATGACATTGCAAGCTCGTCTAACAATCTCTAGCTACTCATATCCTCTCCAAAACCGCAGACGATAATTTAATGTTAATGAAATTGTTAAAAGGACCATTTTACACTCAATTCGCAGTGAAGAATGGCATGTGATACAGACATTACGAAGCGCATGTGCATTTTCTGAAACTAACCTTGCTTCATTGTCGTATATATACATGTTGATTACTTCAAGAGCCAAAGACATGCAATATAATTTATATTATAAGCCCGCTAGGTATAGTGGGGGAATATGTTTTGCACAGTGCTCACCAGTTTTGCAACATTAATTGCAAACCCGTTGACAAACAGTTAGTAGGGGGTATATAACCTAGCTCCAACCAAAGACAAAATAACTCAAACAACAAATTATGACGTATGGCTTTTTATTATTTACAATACATGCACAGGGTCTTCACTTTCTTCCCGTGGTATACATAGTGCCAAAATAGGTTCACCCACACATTGACCACCCAAAGTCTAGCAGTTTTCGATTGATTCCCCTTGGTGAAATGTGAAATTCCAACGTATTAAGTGACAGTCCCGCCCGAGTCGAGATTGTCTTATTAGCCGGTATTATGCTGACTTGATTGAATTTCAGTGTCTAATATATTACGTTTCAAGTGAATGTTTATTGTCAACGCGCTCGTGTTGTTTCAATTATAAATACCCACTATTAGACGTTGCTTTTTCCTTTGGTGGTGTTGATACATCAACAGTTATTAGCGGCGCTCTTTACTCGGTACCATGTGTTTTTTTCCCTTTTGGTGGTGTTGATACTTCATCAGTTATTGCGGTGTCCTTTACTCGTTTCCATGTTTTGTTTCCTTTGGTTCTGTTGATTCTTCAACTTGTCATGGCGATGTCAGTAACTCGGTACCACGTGTTTTTCCATTTATGCTCTTGATGCTTCAACAGTTATTGCGGTGTCCTTTATTCGGTGCCATTTGTTTTTAACCTTTGGCTTTGTTGATACTTCAACAGTTATTGCGGTGCCCTTTACTCGTGTTTTTCCCTTTGGTTCTGTTGATACTTCGCCAGTTTTTGGTGGTGTTCTTTACTCTGTACCATGTGTTTTTTTCGCTTTGTTGCTGCTGATACCTCAACAGTTATTGCGGTGTCCTTTACTTGGTACCATGTGTTTTTCCCTTTGTTGCTGCTGATACCTCATCAGTTATTGCGGTGTCATTTACTTGGTACCATGTGTTTTTCCCTTTGTTGCTGCTGATACCTCATCAGTTATTACGGTGACCTTTACTTGGTACCATGTGTTTTCCCTTTGTTGCTGCTGATACCTCATCAGTTATTGCGGTGTCCTTTACTTGGTACCATGTGTTTTTCCCTGGGTTGCTGATGATACCTCATCAGTTATTGCGGTGTCCTTTACTCGGTACCATGTGTTTTTCCCTGTGTTGCTGCTGATACCTCAACAGTTTTTGGTGGTGTCCTTTACTTGGTACCATGTGTTTTTCCCTTTGTTGCTGCTGATACCTCAACAGTTATTGCGGTGTCCTTTACTCGGTACCATGTGTTTTTCCCTGTGTTGCTGTTGTAACAATTCAATGTCTCATATATTACGTTTCAGGTGAAAGTTTATTGTCAACGCGCTCGTGTTGTTTCAATAGTAAACACCCAATAGTATACGTTTTTTCCCTCTGTGTTGTTGATACTTAAATAGTTATTGACGGTGTATTCAGCAGTTATCGGTGGTGTCCTATACTCGGTACCATGCTTTTCCCTTTGGTGCTCTTGTTACCTTATCAGTTATTGCGGTGTCTTTTACTCGGTAATATGTGTTTTCCCCTTTGTTGCTGTTGATATTTCATCAGTTATTGCGTTGCACCTTTACTCGGTACCATGTGTTTTTCATTTTGTTGCTTTTGATACTTCATCAGTTATTGCGGTGCACCTTAACTCTGTACCATGTGTTTTTTCCTTTGTTGCTGTTGATACTTCAACAGTTATTGCGGTGTCCTTTACTCGGTACCATGTGTTTTTCCCTTTGGTGTTGTTGATACTTCATCAGTTATTGCGGTGCACCTTTACTCGGTACCATGTGTTTTTTCCTTTGTTGCTGTTGGTACTTTAATAGTTATTTCGGTGTCCTTTACTCGGTACCATGTGTTTTTCCCTTTGGTGTTGCTGATACTTCATCAGTTATTGCGGTGCACCTTTACTCGGTACAATGTGTTTTTCCCTTTGGTGCTGTTGATACTTCAACAGTTATTGCGGTGTCCTTTACTTGGTACCATGTGTTTTTCATTTTGTTGCTGTTGATACTTCAACAGTTATTGCGGTGACCTTTACTCGGTACCATGTGTTTTTCATTTTGTTGCTGTTGATACTTCATCAGTTATTGCAGTGCACCTTTACTCGGTACCATGTGTTTTTCCCTTTGTTGCTGTTGATACTTCAACAGTTATTGCGGTGTCCTTTACTCGGTACCATGTGTTTTCCATTTTGTTGCTGTTGATACTTCATCAGTTATTGCGGTGCATCTTTACTCTGTACCATGTGTTTTTCCCTTTGTTGCTGTTGATACTTCATCAGTTATTGCCGTGTCCTTTACTCGGTACCGTGTGGTAAAGTGTGTATCAAAACTGTTTTCAAAATCTTAAGCTGATTGGCGCCATACAGATTTTGAGTAAATAATATTATATCAATACTATCTTGATTTCCTTTACATATTGAGTTGGTCTTGCAATCGTTTTCAAATCGTGGGTTGACCAAAAATGGCCGTACATTCATTGAAAAAAGAGTTAAATTTACATGTAAATACACTGTTGAATTCGTTTTACAGATTCAATCAATGAAGACGATTCATTTATTGAAAGCATTTGGCGTTAATCCGAACCGCAAATTATTGCATTTTATGAAATAAGTCAATAGTAATTGCTATAATTCTTGTACATTACTTCTAATGGTTTCATAATTTGAGCAGTTAAAAATGAAAATTGAAATATCAACATTAAAAACAACGTATTAGCAGGTAATTATGAAATCAATATGTATCCGTTTCTTACATTTAACACCGATGGAATTCCTGAATTTCTTTCCGATTTAACCCATTTATGCCTAGTGGACTCTCCCATCCTTCTAAATTGGATCAATTTATTTCCAAAATAAGGGATGTCTAGTATATTTATTTCTATATTAAGAATATTTCTTACAGAAATTCCTTTAATTAAGCAAACAGCGTAGACCCAGATGAGACGCCGCATCATGCGGCGTTTCATCTGGGTCTACGCTGTTTGCCAAGGCCTTTTTCTATACGCTAGGCATACATGGGTTAAATTTCTTTCCGATTTAAAGGCAAATACACATGTAAAGATTGTTTTTCCGCAAAGACGTATGCGTTTAAAGCACGTGATCGTGAATGATATCGATATTGTTTCGATATTCTTACAATCAGAGAGATACATGTGTATGAAAAGCATTTCATTAGATGGTATAAGCGATAAGCCGTATGCCATTTATGAATAACGCAAAGTCGCAAGCACATTGCAACCGTTTAAGATTGTATGAATGAAGTCTATGAGCCGGTCTCTAGTGAATTTGATATAATGTTGCAAACATTTTAATAAACATTTCCAACATTATGTCTTTAAAAAAAAGTATATGAAAAAATACTTTGGTTTCGAACAGAACACTCAATGTTAGTGTCAGAATATTCATTTTTATGCTTTGGTTATTCGCGCAACCAAACATTATCATACACTCTGTTGCCTTAGATGGCCATAAATGTGCTTATTGTTTTGTTTTTTTTATGTTTTTTTTTTCAGTGGTGTAATTTATTTAATTAAAATGCAATTTGTTTTGCAGTAATAACTACAACTTGACATGGAAACAAGTTTACATTAAACAAAATAAGAACGTATTGTTAAGTTTTAACTGTATAAACAAGATAGCTAGTTACAGGTGTAAAAATTGAATAAGGCTAGTCAATTCTCTTTGTTTAACTGCAAAAATAAAAATAAAACAATTTTTCGCTTTTCTATGGATTAAATATGAAGTTCTCACCGCGCAGATAAATGAGCATAGTTATTGGAAAGTGTGTATACTTCGACATATACACTGCCTTCTATTGTATTTATTTAAACAATATCGGCTACTATATCGGCCGAACATACCGGAACGATATCGTGCTGATACAGCTTATGCAAAGTGAAACGATGTGACACTTAAAGCTGACCATTTATAAATAAAAACTAGAAATGTCATCATGCCATGAAACTAGATTTTCAACTTTTTACCAATTAATTTTGTTTAGTTTATTTAAATTTGCATGCAAACTCTGCATGTAAGCACACAAAATCCGATCACATCACCTCCATCCAAACTTAAGTTTTTGAGCTAAAACTATTTTCATTTTTTATTAAATATTACATTGAGCAAACTGGCCTTAAATGCACTCACACCGTAGGTCTGCATGTAAGCTATCTACAAACGAAATTGGTATATATTTAGCAACAGCGAACTTTACTTTGACCCAACTGCGTCCTCATGTTAGGTCTGCATGTCAGCTAGATATAGAAGTATTTGCACGCAAACGTTTACCCGAATTTTCTAAGTACAATAAGGGTCACAAGTGTGCTAAATTGCAATTCTGAGTTATTACCTTGAACGGTGACCTCTCATGATGATCCAAAAGACATGTGTGTATTGAATATCTGAAGTAGGCACAATGATCTGTATTTGATTCATAGACATTTAACCTCAATGTCAACTGTTTTGTAAGTGCAAAAGGGTGGCATAATACTGCTAAAAGTTATAGGCCTTGGTCAATAAATTTTTATAAAAACTCTGAACACAATAGGGAAGTTATATTCCAATATATGTACAGTACCGGTAGATACAGAGATATAGAGAAGATCTAGTTGCAAGCAAACGTAAACATGCATTTTCTAAGTACACAATGGAAATAAGTCTGCTAGATTGCAGGTCAGTCATGGAACGTGTGCAGTGACCTCACACAATGACCCCGAACACACGTGTGAAAATTCAATAGAATACCTGTAGTTGAAACAGTGATATGGATATGTCAGAAATACCTATAGATTATGTAAACTTAAAAAAGGAGAAAAACGATTCCTATCACGCGATTAGTAATTGTGGTAGGGGTTCGATGGGCTCTGCTCGGAACCAGTCAAATATCTGCGTTTAGGTTGTGTTTTTGATCCGTAATGATGACCTCCGCGCAGATAATGGAATTCTTCTGAGCATTTGATCGGTTAAAAAAATATTAACACGACATTTGGAAATTAGCATTAGGGTGTACAATTTTCGGTAATGGCTACATGCCGAAATTTAAGTAAATGGTCAGTTTTAAGTTTCTTAAACGCATGGAATATTCAAAACAGTTAAATCATATTTAAATAAAAACACATCTTGACAAATTCACCATATGTTCAGGGTAGGTTGGGTTACCTGACACAAACATTAAGTGTGTGCATGCGTTTGAAGCTTTTCGACCTGTTGAACGTGCAATCTAGTAGAATCAACGACAGCTCTATTATTAAAGGTTCACGCTTCTGCTTCTTCAGCTCAAGGGCGATGTTAATGACGTAGCCTCTGACGTATCTGATGACGTGTTCGTTGACAGGAACGAGGCCGAACAATCAGGTAAATCCAAGTTTACAGAATATATTGAAAGTACAGTCCAAAAGTGTTCTAACAGCTAGTCAAAGAAAGTGGTCAAAGTAGCTGCTGTAGCCACTATTTAGATGGTTGGTCAGCTGATAGTATCATTCTCATTCAAAGAATCGAACACCGGAACCTTCAAACAACCGCGAGCCTAGCAAAACTTATGTTTAATAAGTAAAATGTTTTATAACATAGATGTTTGAAAACACATAGGCTACAATCATGGTCACTTTTTTAATACGTACAGTAATACTAACTATACATAAAAGCGGTCTAATGAGAACGCGAATACATGTTAGTCTTTTCTTCTGCCTTTGCCACGTATCGACCTTGTTTTAAACAGTTTATGTCTACAAGCGCATTGTTTCAAAATGTAAAGGCCTACTGGTTGTACTTTAATTGTTTTTGACCTATCTAGTATGTAAATAATGAGTATTTATATTGATCAACATTTGTAAAAATTGTTTCAAGAGCACTTTACTTCATGCCATGGCTAAAATGATATTATAATCACAGAATGCAGTAATTTAACGTGAAGCAAGACACGGTATGTCCAAAGGTCTTGCGCTAAACATGGAAACACTAATTAACCTATTAAGCTCAAAATAAATAAAGGTAAATTTATAGAGGACCGCGTAGATTTGCAAATATATGTATTTCTTCGTCGGATACCCACGTTCGACCCATTCCGCTAGTCTCCATCTATTTAATGCCGGAGAGTAACGGAATGAACTAGTCGTGTGTATCCGACGATGGTATTCCTTATGGGGGAGGTGAATTGTAGTAAATCATAATACAAGGAATGTGTGCATGTGCACTGCTAATTATGACCAAAATCACGATGCCTTCTTTCCATGCGGATGTTTAATTTATAATAATATTTTTTATTATTATTGCCGAAAATTCACATAGACCTAAGTAAACAACATATTTGTGTTATGTTCACCTTTAATAACTTGTTTATTCCAACTTAACGTTGAAACAAACAAAAAACGATGGAAACACGTGCAGCCGAATATGCGTTATTATTTAAAAGAAATATAAATATAAAGTGTCTTACCGGATGAAACTATACGTCCTGTTCTTGCAAAAAAAAGTGACGCCATTTTTTCTGTCAGTTACAAATAACAGTCAGACTCAGTATACGAATGCTTGTTGGCAACATTAGTTTGCATTCTCAATAAAATTTACATATCATGAGTTTTAATTTGTATACAAATTAAGACAGCGATATGTTATAATATAAATCATAAATATTAGTAAAATAATGGGTTTGACGATTAATACACACCTTTCAAGAATGAGAACTCTTGATCATCCGAATTAATTTTCCAATAAATGTCGGAGTTGCCTCCCTTGCAACCATTGAGACACTCCAGACAATACCGGTATTTACACGACTGATCTAGAACGTCTATAAAAAGAAAGTTCAGTAAACAAGTCTTCGTCTCGTAAGCGTTTTGAAATCACTGTCGAGAATGTTCGGTCTTGATATTTATTAAGTAAAATCTTGGAATCAGATCAAACGATATGTGCCATTAGGTAGCGACTTACAGTACCACACAGGAAATAGATTCGGATCGGGTTCTGCAAACGACTTTTTTTGTTAAACGCGGGAAATTGTAAAATCGTAGAATTCGAAACAGGAAGGGAAACCCTAACGATCGAAAATGAATAGCAACGCCATAGGAATTGACCTGGGCACTACGTACTCGTGCGTCGGAGTGTTTCAGCACGGGAAAGTGGAGATTATCGCTAACGACCAGGGCAACCGGACCACGCCTAGCTATGTGGCGTTCACGGACTCAGAGAGGCTGATAGGGGATGCTGCGAAAAACCAGGTATGGTATAATGTTCGGATTTTGTGTCCATTTCAGATATGAGGCAGACTTTTGAAAACGGGCGTAATGCATGTGCGTACTGAACAGGCTAGTAATGTGGGAATGCATGTACTCTTAACGCACATGCATTAGCCCCGTTTTCTCAGAGCGAGGCTCATATACAAGTTCCAGAGTCTCTCATTTTTTTGAGTTCCTTATACAGTAAGTGAACTATTGTGCTTAAGGCTTTTACTCCGGTCAATTTGTAAAAATTACGTAGTAACTAAGGGGATGTAGTCCGTAGTTAATGAATTAAACTCAGTGTAACATTAATTTATAGTGTATATATAATCTACCTGACATTTACTGTACACTCCGGATACTAGACTAATGAATTCAGTTGACATATTTATTTTGGATATGGGATATTGTAGTGATTAAGTCCAGATCACATACCAAGATCAAAGAGGTCATACCTGAAAAAGCTTCAACCTTTGAAACGCTTTTTTTTTTGCATCAAAGCTTCATCATTTTGTTTTGATTTCAAGTTTATTCACGTGCATGTGGTTTTATCGCCTTATAGAAATCAGAAAAAGATTCAGAGACATAGACATGCATGAAGTATGATGAACACATCATATGTGTATGTGCTACTTTGTTTAAGTGCTAATTGGCCTATTCGTGTGTTTACTTAACTATGTTCAATGAATATGCATGCGATTAAATCATGAAGTGTCAAGTGCAGAACATGTGGAATGTTTATAATCCTATCGACGAAGAGCGGTTCGATAGTTGTACGTTGTGGTTAATGTTGGTTTATACGGAATACCGTTAGGACCATCGTGGTTACACATTAAAATCCAGAGGGCGACAGTGCGATAGTGCGATAGTACGATGGCGACAATGCGATAGTACGATGGCGACAACGCGATAGTACGATGGCGACAACGCGATAGTACGATGGCGACAATGCGATTGTCATCGTACTGTCGTCATTGTATTATCGCATTGTCGCCATCGTACTGCCGCACTGTCGCCATCGTACTGTCGCATTGTCGTCATCGTACTGTAGCATTGTCGCCATCGTACTATCGCGCTGTCGCCATCGAATTGTCGCACTGTCGTCATCGTATTATCGCACTATCGCATTGTCGCCATCGTACAATCGCATTGTCGACTGTCGCCATCCGGTACACAAACTATTCTTATTGCAGTAACAAAATAGATGACTTTATAAAAATATACTTTGAAAGAGGTTACAGTTATAATGAAATCAAATTCTTATTAAGTTATAGAATGGATATTGATGTAAGGTATGCCGAACTGTAAAGTATTTTTAAAAGTGGCTCCATCTAGGAAAAAACACGATGTGCGCATGTGTACCGGAAGGCGATAGACGACAATGCGACAGTACGATGATGACAATGCGACAATACGATGGCGCCAGTTCGATGGCGACAATGCGATAATACGATGACGACAGTACGATAACGCTATAGTACGATGGCGACAATGCGATGATACGATGTCGACAGTACGATTTGACTATCGCATTGTCGCCATCGTACTATCGCGTTGTCGCCATCGTACTATCGCATTATCGAAGTGTTCGACACTTACGGGGGTCGTGTAGTCCGAGACTCCTGGAAATGAGACTCGGACTCCTTGTTTGTGTGTCAAGGAAGTCCGTCGGACTGCTTCAAAATCATCTTTGAATTATAAAACAAATCCATTCGTTTACTTATTCGTTTCGCAAGATCAGAATGTCTGCACAAAGGACATCTTACTCAGAATAGTGATTGTCGAACACTGTCTATAAAAACTTTTAGTTGCATTTGTTTATGGTCACATTAAAATTGTAATAATTTAATATTCACCCTCTTCATATTCACCCTCTACCTACTGCAGAAGGAAGTTTTTAATACCAAGTCATGGCCGCACACTTCAACCACTGCTTGAGAACTGTAAGATTTCTTCTTAACAAGGAAGATTATAGACAGCTGGTCTATTGATAGTGAGAAGTGTTCAATCAAAACTAAGTGATGTCGGAAGTATATACAAAACTAGAACAATACAATCATTGGGGCTATGCACTTGAATAAGTATTTTTCTTTTATCCTATGAAAAGCCTGTCTGGTCAACAAGTTTGTTTTCAGGAGAATATACTTGTATACTTATTATTGTATTATTATAATGAAAAAACTTAAATTGTCAATTTGATAGTGTATGTAAGCAAAAAATAATCCATTTACCAGTTCTAGTCAAGCAACTTGGAATGCAAAGGACCCCAGCCTCGTGGACAATTACTTAATAGACTGATGATGGCAACTGGGTGTAATCCTCGTGGACATTGTGCTTTTCATGCATAATATTGTCGAAACATTTTTTTCCACAAGTAAAGTGTTTTAACAAATTTTCATTGAAATCATTACACACAAGTGTAAATGTTTTGAGGAATTCTCAAATGAGCATGATTAAACTTGTAATCAGAAAAGCACACCCCAATTTTAATATTAACAAGACTTTAAAAAAAAAGTCTAGCTTCAAATCAACAGTGCTCCATATATTTCGAGCTGATCCTTTGTCCCCATGAAAATCGCGAGGAAATTATGCTTCACATGTACATTTTCCCGTCATCCACATGGAAAGCGTGGGTGTATTGATTTTTCATTTCAAAATGTGTAGTGCAGAGAATATTGAGATATTCTTATTTTGGTTAAATGTATCGTAGTTCAGAATAAGAAAATTATATCGCGAATAATTTTGAATTGACATTTCATCTTAATTAATTTCAAATCAAACACGCTGTGTCTTCATCGTAACGGTCTTTAAGATAAGTAATTATTGAAACACTTATTGTGCTGTATACTGATTAAGCATAAAGTCCGGGCAAAACTGGAATTAGTGATGGGCGTTGTAAAAACGCGCCTAGACTGCAATGTTTTGACAAAAGTGATTAAAATGTGCGAATGCAACTCTTTGCCGATATGGTCAATAATTACAGGCAAGACATTGTTCTGAATCTCAATATTGTTTAAATTAATACGTTCTCACAAATTGTACGGGGAAAATATATAAAACTATGGGCTGTTACACCCTTACGATGTGATTGATCAACTCTGACACTAACAAAACAGAATACTCCGATAATGTTTTTAACCCCAACCCCTAGGATCAACAAGCAAGAATATATATAAATGCATTACAGAAAATATTAGTTTATAAACTTACAATAATTAACTTATTTTACTGGCATGGGTTAAATAATTTTGCAATTTGAGATAACAAATGACAACAAATATTGAACAGCAGTAACTTTGAACTTCGATCTGAAACAACACATGAAAGAGGATTTAACAATTTATGGTAAACGTGTGTTATAACCTGAAAAAACAGTTAATAAAAAACTGTAATAATTTTTGCCCTACCTGAAGTCTGTTCGGACTCCTAAATTTCAGAAGAAGGTAGTCCAAAGGACTCCTTACTCAGAATAGTTAGTGTCGAACACTGTTATCGCCCTCTGGATTTTAATGTGTAACCACAATGACCCTAACGGTATTCCGTAGGTTTATGTTTCGATTGCCCATTCATGTTAAACACGCGTGCACGTGTTGTTTAACAAGTCTGAAGCTGTGTGAATCATGTAAATATTTATATTTGTTTTACCACAACAACATGATAACGAAATTAACGAATGCATGATTGAGTGTACGTGTGAAATAAAAATCTACACGTATTTGTATAGTCTGTGTTTCGTCGTTAATCATAGACATGCTAAATCAAATTGTATGACAAATTTAGATCATTTATTTTTGAATGGCCCGTACATGCACAGTCTTTGTTTCGGATCTCAATAAGACACAATGCAAATGGCTATCGCTTACAAGAAAGTAATATGATACAACAAACTATTGGTCGATCTACTACAATTACCATTTTCCGTATTTTTTTTAGCGGCATTTTTTTTTCCGATATTTGTTTGGCTATTTTTTTTATATAAAATATTGGTTATTGAGTACACTGATGAATAAACATATGTACAGACAAACGTTAAATACAGCAAAAAGGTCCTTACACAGAACACAACTTATCGTCTATCTGTATGTGTTTTTTCCGTTCTGATGAGCTGTTCATATACCACTCTGGCTAACGACTTCTTTCCTTGATTCAGTTCTGCCGTTATACTCCCAACAGAATGGCAGGCAGACAAGTATTAACTCGTTTTTACAGAAAGAACAATTAGAAATAGAAAACTTTATAATAACACGATATTAATGAATTGATTATATATCTCTTCGTGACTATAAGGGAGTCAATATCTGGTTACTATGCTTACCGATAGATACATGTACCACTTCACGAACTATTTTAACATATCCGCATTTCATCTATAGGTTTTTAATGAAACATATATAAAACAATATAATATATATTTTGACAATACATGACGAATTTCTTGTGTTTGCAGGTAGCTATGAATCCGGAAAACACCGTATTCGACGCCAAGCGTTTGATCGGTCGCGAATTCAGTGACGCAAGCGTCCAGAGCGACATGAAGCATTGGCCGTTTAAAGTAATAAACGTAGGCGGGAAACCGAAGATCCAGGCTGAGTATAAGGGCGAGACGAAAACGTTCGCTCCCGAAGAGATCAGCTCAATGGTGCTGACGAAAATGAAGGAGACGGCGGAGGCTTTTCTCGGGAAAAAGGTGGCGAACGCCGTTGTTACGTGTCCGGCGTACTTCAACGACGCTCAGCGACGCGCGACCAAAGACGCCGGCGCTATCGCTGGCCTTAACGTCATGCGTATCATCAACGAGCCGACCGCCGCTGCGCTTGCGTACGGACTGGACAAGAATCTAAAGGGAGAGAAAAATGTTCTGATTTTCGACCTCGGTGGAGGTACGTTTGATGTGTCCGTCCTCACAATCGACGAAGGCTCATTGTTCGAGGTTCGATCTACAGCGGGTGATACGCACTTGGGCGGTGAAGATTTTGACAACAGGATGGTCGACCATTTCGTTGCGGAGTTCAAGCGTAAACACGGTAAGGACATGACCAAGAACGCCAGAGCGCTCCGGCGACTGCGGACAGCCTGCGAGAGGGCCAAGCGAACTCTTTCCAGCAGCACTGAGGCGGGCATTGAGATTGATTCCCTGTTTGACGGGGTCGACTTCTACACGAAAATCACTAGAGCGCGATTCGAGGAGCTAAACGCGGACCTCTTCCGCGGCACCATGGAGCCGGTGGAGAAGGCGCTGCGAGACGCCAAGCTGGACAAGGGTAAGATCGACGAAGTGGTCCTCGTCGGCGGCTCCACGCGCATTCCGAAGGTTCAGAAACTCCTACAGGATTTCATGAACGGGAAGGAGTTGAACAAGTCTATCAATCCTGATGAGGCGGTCGCTTATGGCGCCGCGGTCCAGGCCGCCATTTTATCCGGCGACACCTCGGAAACCATCAAGGACGTTCTCCTAGTTGACGTCACGCCGTTGTCGCTCGGCATTGAGACCGCCGGCGGGGTGATGACGAAGTTGATTGAACGCAATTCCAAAGTCCCCACGAAAGCTATGAATACCTTCACGACGTACGCCAACAACCAGACGTCCGTCAGCATTCAAGTGTACGAGGGAGAGAGGGCTATGACCAAAGACAACAACCTGTTGGGTAAATTTGACCTCAATGGGATCCCGCCGGCGCCTAGAGGCGTTCCTCAAATTGAGGTGACCTTCGATATTGACGCCAACGGAATCATGCATGTTTCGGCGCAGGACAAAAGCACTATGAAAAAGAACCAAATCGCTATTACAAACGACAGGGGACGCCTCACGAAAGCTGACATCGACCGGATGCTGAATGACGCCGAAAAATATCGCGCGGAAGACGAGAAACAACGAGAATGCGTCGCGGCGCGAAATAAGCTCGAGAATTACGCGTTTAGCTTGAAAAGTACCGTCGATGATGCGCCAAGCGAAAAACTGTCGGCTGCGGACAAGGAGAAGGTCAGGAAAGCGTGCGACGAATGCACGCAGTGGCTGGAGAGGAACGCACTGGCAGAGAAAGAGGAGTACGAAGAGAAACTGAACGATCTGCAAAAGAAATGTCAACCCATCATGGTGAAGATGCACGGAGGCGGACAACAAGGGCCGAGCGGAAGTGGAGGCCATGCGGGAGCGGGACCGACGGTGGAGGAAATGGACTAGATAACGATTGCACGATGACTGTCTTATGGCGGTCTCTATAGAACAGTTACCACCGCCTGAAAAGTATTTATGATTTGTTTGCAGCAGATTGAGACTACAAGACCTTAAAGTACGCTTTAAGCAAAGGTTTTTTCACGAGGCATCGGAAATTCGAAAATGACGCGGATGTTTTGTACATTGTTATAATTCAACAAAGCAAAACTTATAGGTTAATAGGTGCAGTGTTGCACAGGTTGGTTGTTGGGTATGAACTGTTTGTGTACTGTATGTAATACGTACATAGTTGCACAATACCTTTGTTTTCACATATAAACGGTTTTACCGACTTCTCGGAGTAATAATTGTGGTGTTGGCTCCGTAAATATAATAGCCTTGCATTTGTTTGAGGAGTGTGTATTGTAAATCCGTTTGATTGCCATTTAATGTGGCTAAATATTTGTGTATGTGTCTTGTTCATAAACTTGTTTGATTCTTATCATTGTGATTCTGCGTTCTTACATACATATAAATACAATTATGTTAAGTGGCTCACGTTTATTTTACATGTACATTTGTATGTAAATTTCCTGAGAAACACGTATAAAGAACGCCTAATTAATGTAAATAGCATATCAGGACTTTGTTACTGTAAGTAACACATGGTTGAATGGTATGTTGTAATGCATAATATTCATTATACTTTTCATTGAGGTTTGTTTGATTTCGCAGATTGTTACTTTTCGTTTGACAACGTTAAAGAATTGTTCTCATTTATAATTGTTATTTGAATAGTTGAGTTGATTTGTAATAAATGAATATATTTTTTCTTAAAAGGATTTCCTACTACGTACCTCAAGGTCAATGAAGCCTCATTGAATACCTACGTGTGATATGCCGTGCACTCAGTGCCGGATTAGCATCGTAGAGGCCCGTAGGCAGTGAAACTTTTGGGGCCCACGCTCCAGATCCCTATTCGGACCAATGCCTACTAGAACGCCAGTGCCCAGTCGATTTTACTCGTATAAATTAGCCTACCAGTGCCAATGCTGTTAATTAAGACAGGAAATGTGACAATGTCCTTTAATAGGCTCTGTCAAGTCATTAGATCAGGCTAAGTAAGTAAGTAAACAAAATCTTTCGTCAAGGCCTCATGGGGCCCCTACAAGTCGCGGGGCCCATAGGTAGTTGCCTTCTCTGCCTAAATGGTTATCCGGGACTGCAAAGTTGAACTCGATGAGTCGGAGTGTTAGCAGGCATAGTCTTACAGAGTTTGTAACTCTTAACAAGAATAATCTGCCCTGCTTATCAGTTTGAAATGCTGATATTTTCATCTTAAAATGAGTACTTTTTACAGTTCAACAGTATCTTGTAATTCTGGTAGATATACATAGATAGATAGATTTATTTCAGTATAATGACACAACATGATAAAACATATCTACATACATGATAAAATAGTAAAACAATAAACATGTATGAGAAATGAAACCATGTCAGTAACATTACACCAAGGATTACACAAAAAAGAGAACTTAATGTCTTATTTCCATTGTGGTCCTTGGTTATTGATGGTATTGACATAGAGAGGCATGGGATGAATATCACAGATTTGAGTTATGAAAGACAATCATTGGCATAAAAAAGTAGACATATTAAAATGTGGGTAAATTACAAACCAACTACATGTATCTAAAAGGATAATTACATATTAAGAAGATGAGTTTTAACTGACAACTTAAAAGTAGATGTACTTGTAATATTCCTTAAATCAGAAGGTAGTTTGTTCCACAGAACACAAGCGTTAAATGCAAAAGATTTAGCACCAAAACCTTTGACCTTGGGTAAAATATAGCACCCACTTTCACTTGACCTAGTCTTGTATGAATGAAGAGTCAAAGGAACAAAGTTTTCACTCATATATTCAGGAGCCAAACCATTTTTGATTTTGAAAACATGACAAAGGGTAGTTTGTTCCACTCTTTTTTGAACAGGTTACCAATTCATTAATACGTGATGTTTAATGTTACTATCGATCTAGATATCCATAACTGGGTTGTAATTAAATAACACAAAATTCTCATCACTCTCCCCTGCTGCATTTCAAACTTACAGTGCTCTCCCCTGCTTCATAACAAACTACTCGCGCTATTCTCCCCTGCCCCCGTGGTTTATAGCGATACGCGCACTGGCTTCTCAACAGAAGGGTCGCATGTTCAATGGTTCGATCCCTTGCTACATTCTAACCTAGTAAATCATATTTCGTAAGAGAGGTTAAAAACAATATATATATATAGCCTTTTCACACAGGGTACACAAATTCCAAGGTTAGTGATTTAAACGGGACTTCTTCAGTGTCATGCTTTGTTCCTCTATAATGTTATATCCCCCTTTATCATTCGAAATCCTCTTTGTCGTGTAATATCCTCTTAATCATGCGATATCCCCCTTTAAAATACGACATCCCCTTTGTTATGCGATGCCCCCCCCCCCTCTTTACCATGCGTTATACCGGGAGTCCGGGACCCCCTTTACCACACTTAACTATATGGGGGAGAATCATTGCACGCTATCAAATAGAAACTTCCTTCCTACTGCATCACCAACCAACCGAGGAGATCGCAGTGTACGTTTCGGGTGCAAATCCAATCTAGTCGGAAAGGTCACCTGCTTATTTACATCAGTATGGTACGTCATCGTTTCGCCCACTCAACTGCGTCACTTGCAAAAATAAATACTAGTTAATGGACGCGAACAACACCTTCCTTTGTGCCCACAGTACCAACTATTTTTCAACATTGTTCACGGATGGTTGCATAGTATTGTTCAAAAGCAGCCTTGCAATGCATTTGGCTTGGTTTACGGCTTAAAATCACAAGATGCAATCCTCAGTGTTTATTTAAGAGTTAAACTTGAGGTAAAGTTGGTCCATACTTTATGCGACTGTTCATCGAAGTCTCTCTTCGTCCCTCTTGAATGCTTTCTTTAGATGGCGTTTAATTGTATAACCATTGATCTGAAAATTTAAACAGATACACGAAAACAAATTAACCCATTTATGCCTGTTGTCTAGATAAAAAAGCCTTGGCAAACAGCGTAGACCCAGATGAGACGCCGCATGATGCGGCGTCTCATCAGGGTCTGCGCTGTTTGCTTAAAGGACTTTTTGTAAGAAATATTCTAAATATAGAAATAAATATACTAGACATCCCTAATTTTGGAAATAAATTGATCCAATTTAGAAGGATGGGATAGTCCACTAGGCATAAATGGGTTAATGTGTCCTTACTAATTTAAATGACGTAGGCGTGTTCAAAATCGAGGCCGTAGTAAATGTCGTGAACACATACATACGAGTCTTAGTAGTGTTGGTCATTCCGGATTTCCGCTTCCGGTACAACACCCTTCTTTTCGTAGATTCTCTCCTAGCATTCTACATTAACTGCCACCATCTAATTAGAAGTATTTCGTTGTAACTTTTAAGTCGGACTCACTGAGTGTCGTCATACATTTTAGAGTAAATAGATGAACAAAACAAAATAAACATTATTATTTAACATTAATTATATATTAAAGCATGCATGGTAAGTAGAAGATTTGTGTCGATCAACATCGCGTGGTTTTCTATAATGGCAGGGATCGAGCACTGCTCGCACCAGACATATCTCTACGCGACAGTCGACGGTGGGGTGCCAAGATTAGTTTGTTGAGATAATCTTAAGTTTTGTGGAAAATAAGTGCGTGCTCCCTGGAAATAGTTACGAAACACCATGTTTTGTATTATTTTAACCCATTAAGCGTCTACAAAAAAGGCCTAGGCAAACAGCGTAGACCCAGATGAGACGCCGCATGATGCGGCGTCTCATCAGGGTCTGCGCTTTTTGCTTTACCCATTTATGCCTAGTGGACTCTCCCATCCTTCTAAATTGGATCAATTTATTTCCAAATAAAGGGATGTCTAGTATATTTATTTCTATATTTAGAATATTTCTTACATAAATTCGTTTAAGCAAACAGCGCAGACTCTGATGAGACGCCGCATCATGCGGCGTCTCATCTGGGTCGACGCTGTTTGCCAAGGCCTTTTTTTTCTAGACGCTAGGCATAAATGGGTTAAAGGAATTTCTGTAAGAAATATTCTAAATATAGAAATAAATATACCAGACATCCCTAATTTTGTAAATGAATTGATCCAATTTAGAAGGATGGGAGAGTCCACTCGGCATAAATGGGTTAAGTTGAACAGTGCTTGATGTGGCCAGTAAATGCGCACACTCATTCAGATTGGCGTGTTAGTAATGAAATAAACAATTCACATGTACTAACCTAGATTTAACTTAACTGATGGAAATGAATAATTTCACGTGCTTGTTTTAACTGTATATCAGCGAAGAAATGACTGTGATTACGAACGCAGCAATTGACTGACGGACATACGCACACAATTTGCTAGAGTCAGTGTCGAACTGTTTCCTTACATTCGTTACACTGCGTTTGGAGATCGTGTCCTGGTCCCGAGGTATGTGAGAGTGGTAGGTGGTCAGATGTGTGGATGGTGGTGGGAAAGGGTCCTCCGCTAATGCGAGTTGTTGGTACAATATATTTTCACCTGGATTGAACAGTGTTCAGCGCCAACTCTTGATGCATGTGCGTTTGCATGGTTGTCACCATAACGGACATCAGTTACATACCAGAAATATACTTGTAAGACTTTAAAAAATTGCAGCTGTTTTCAAAATTCGTCCCCGAAATTTGATGAGCATAATTATGTTGAGCAGGGTTCCTGGGACACACCACATATTCATAATGCGGCACGGGCGTCGCATAGCGTCGGATACCTCCACATGAAGGAATGGAGATACATTGAGAATCGTTCTTGGAAAACTGGACTTAAAGCATGTACGCGAAGTGTCATTCCAGATTAGACTGAGCAGTCCTCACAGTCTAATTAGGGACGACACTTTCCGCTTTTGTGGAGCATTTGGTTTAAAGGAAGTCTCTTCTAAACGAAAATCCAGTGTATGCAGAAATTGGCGGACTGCACAGGCTAGTCGGGAATGACACTTTACGCACATGTGTGAGAGGACCTATCAAACTTCGAAATGCACACACATTGTTTACTATCGGTACACTTTCAGATAAATGGGCATGCACATCGGGTATTTATACAGAAACAGTGGATTTTGTTCTACGTTTCAAAGGATTTAAAGAGCGCTGTTCCCTTTTACAAGGGACTGAACAACAGCAACAACAACAACTACTCATGCACGGTCTAATTTTACATGTTTAAGGTATTTGCATCCCTTTTATCAGTTAAAAAGAAGTTTCGCACGGATAAATCGTCAGATCAAGTCATTTATACGTGCACTTCAATGTGTTTTTTCAGTCGTCTGTCATGCCATTTTGCAATGACCGGCCGAGTTTTTCACAACATCCTACTTTGCGTTGAGTCCATAAACACGTAAACAACCGAGTCAACTTGTTTATGCCCAGCTGAGTGTATAAATGTCGCGAAGTAACATTTGTTAAGGTTAATGCTTCAGAAAAACACTAGTTGTAGTGATGTGAAAACATGAAAACGCGGCCATTCACAATTTATTTGTTATATGCCGCAGTCAGCTTAACGTGTACATGTACATCAATTGGGAATTGTTTCGTGAGAAGAGAAAACAATAACGCGAATAATTACGAAATAGTTACCCTTGAAGACTGTGCTTTGTGGCAATAATTTGTTTGTCTATAAGTCGGGGTAGAATTAGCGGGAATAACAATAGGCGCTACGTTTAAAGAGATTGCGGATATATTTGCAGCGTTGTTCAGTGCATGTTTTAAATATCACGAATGTGTTATATAAAATGTTGAAAACATACGTGTTGTGACTGGATATACAATTAATCAAGACGGAGTAAAAATATGGAAATTGAGTAACGAAGTCCACCTTCATTCAATCAGATTTTTACACCAAACGCAATGGGTAAGCAGGTGTATGTTATTTATTAGTGGTGTGTATCCGCATAGAGACAATTTAATTGTTACAAATCAATTATTTGTTGACACATTGCAGACTAATTTTTGCCACGGCACGAGAGTTCGTGCGTTTAATATTGTTAATTAGCAATCTAAAATGCTAAGTTTATTTCGTTCATATGTGTTGGGACACAGAAGATACCGACTTTTATTGTTTTATCGAAAATAAGTAAGAGAATATGGCATGCGTTTTACAATACAGATATTGACACCGCATCACTGACGCGTTTTGTAATGTTTGCATATAACTTTTACAACCCGAATTTGAATTGAGTTATTTGTTTCATTTCGGGTTAAGAGACCATTTTTTGATAATAATAAAATCGAAAAAAAAATCTTATTTTAAACAACACTTGATTTTTACATCGATTGACTGTTGCTTAAAAAGAAGCCCTGCTGCATAGCGTCTATATGCCTTTCTGGACTGCAAAGGGTCCCCAGGGATTTTTCTGCTACTTAAAAAAGACCGTAAAACGGACCCGATCACAAAGCAAACGGACCCGATCCCAANCCCCCCCCAACATTTTTTTTTTTTTTAAACACAAGTGTCTAATGATTATTATATCTTTATTTTATTTCATAAACATCTAACAAAGTATTTAACTATAATTTATATGATTGTGTTATCCTCATTTGAATTATAGACCTGATGTGTCAATATTTGTTGATAAAAAAATCCCAATTTGTTGCATTTTGTCGATAAAAAAAATCCCAATTTATTGATTTCAAAAATACCAATTTGACCAGACTCCTTTTTCCAAAATACTCATAAAAGCTCAGAGCATTCAAGAAGAACTATAGCTCAGGAGTTGGATTATCACACCTATCTACAGGGTTACATTGTTTTCCATTTCAGGTAGAAGAAGAAATGGTAGCTCAGGCAAGTCCAAGGAGGCACCTGTGTCAACATCAACAACAACAGTAAGTTTAGGGAAAATGCAAACTTTAAATCATTAAAACTCTTTTATAAAGTCACGGTTCCCTTAAGAGTGTTTCAAACTTATACTTTGACCAACATAAATCACCATTGTTCTTTAAATGGTGCTTGTATAGCGGAAATAGGGTTTTCCTTTAATAATCTAGGGGCACACCTAGTGAGCTACTGCTTATTTGATGTAGCTGCCCAAACTAACATGAACATCAGATGCTCCCACATATATATATCATCAAAATTAAAGAAAGCATATTTAAACCCATTTACCGTATGCCTTAAAGTGGACTCTCCCAACCTTCTCAATTGGATCAATTTATTTCCAAAATAAGGGATGTCTAGTATATTTATTTCTATATTTAGAATATTTCTTACAGAAATTCCTTTAAGCAAACAGCGCAGACCCTGATGAGACGCCGCATCATGCGGCGTCTCATCTGGGTCTACGCTGTTTGCCAAAGCCTTTTTTCTAGGCGCTAGGCATAAATGGGTTAATTGTTTGTATCAATGTTTTGTTTGTCTACACTATGTCGTTTTTAATTTTCAATTAACAAACATTTTTCGAAATTGCCTAATTTTTTTAATTCTTTTATGTTTGAAAACTTTAGATATGTTTAGTTCAAAAATAAAACAACTTAACTACATGCATTTAGTGTACAGCATTACTACAGTGTTCGTCTTCAAACACTCACAGTACATCGCCACTGAAATAAAGAAAGCCGCTTTTGACTATTGAAACATAGTTTCTGATTGTACACAGATAAATTTTCATGGACTTGAAAAGAATTCAAATGTTTACTAATGCTCTAAACAATTTTATTCTTTCTGCTTATCTGAAATATCAGTTCGCCTTTGTTTTTATGGGATATTTATCATTCCAAAGGCTATAATCATCTTAAATGACCCCTATTGAGCATGCTTTAAAAAATTTGGAAGAAGAACAGGCTGATTGTTTTTATTTAGAAAGAGTTGAGTGCATGATGTCAGTATTTTGCCCAACTTCATTTTGGTGAAAAATGTAGTAAGAAATTAACATGATAAGCTAACAAAAATTGATTGGTGTGCAAACATAAGTCGCGTTCTGAGAAAACTGGGCATAATGCATGTGCGTGAAGTGTCGTCCCAGATTAGCCTGTGGAGTCCGCACAGGCTAATCAGGGACGACACTTTCCGCTTAAACTGGATTTTCGCTAAGAAGAGACATCATTGTAACGAAAAATTCCATAAAAGCGGAAATTGTCGTCCCTGATTAGCCTGTGCGAACTGCACAGGCTAATCTGGGATGACAATTTATGCACAAGCATTATGCCCAGTTTTTTCAGAACGCGACTCACATATCAATAATGGATGACTTCAATACTTGTTACTATTTCAATAGTTTTTTGTATTGTTTTTCACATAATGCAACCAATCAAAACATTGTGGAAATGAAAATTCCTGAATTCTGGTGACATTGATTGAAATTTTGGGTTGGTACAAACTATTTAATTGACTTCAGTACTCTCCCCGATTATAATTCAATGAAAACGTTATTGCTGATATAAATCTTCACGCATACTTTTTGTATTACTAAAAGATTTTATTTTTTTTAAGCACAGTGGCATTAAGGTACAATATGTTTAACCCTTTGAGCGCTGGAACCGGATTTTGAAGGCCTTTGCAAACAGTTTGGATCCAGATGAGACGCCACAGAACGTGGCGTCTCATCAGGATCCAAACTGTTTGCTATTCTGATAGTATTCTTTGAAAAAAAATCAAAGAAAATGCTAATTTTAGAAATTTAGCAGACAACATTTTAGCAGACGACAAATTTCCCAGCATGCAAAGGGTTAA
>VMBQ01001079.1:191616-215191 GCA_007657795.1 Dreissena rostriformis | reverse complement strand
CAATACATGCCAAAATCTAGTGGACAGTCCCTTTAATGAAATGTAATTATGACATGTATGTGTTTTATTTAATGGTTTGTGGTTTAGAATGCAGATCGGATGTACCGGGTACATCACGAATGAGTTTCTAGTTGTATCAACTCGATTGCATTGCAATCCTTAGACTAATTGAGATATTCACGGGTCCTTTTCTTGATAGAACCATAACGAAAAGGTGATCTACATGATATAGATTTACATGAAATGTTTGTAAAACATGTTTGCCCCCTACTTCAATCTAAGTCGTCGATGAGACATTAACTTTTGATCTCATAATTCGAATATCCCTAGTGGTCTTCCTTCGTGAAAACTATCAAGCACATTATTATATAATCCTTAGATTTAGATTTTGTGAGGAAGCAATGTTAATGCTACAATCATATGTGCCTTGATCATTGAAAGAGAATTTCCAGTAGCAAAGCCCTGGGACCTTGATCTTTGATCTGGTGACCTCAAAATCACTTTGCATGATCAACGGTCAAAGCATTCTTAATCTATTTCCCAGGTATGAATTGACTGTAACAAGGCACTGTGATCTTGACCTTTGTGAGGTTGACATCAAAACAAAAGGCATATTACTTTTTTCTCTCAAGTAACCATCATAACAATTTTTATGAGTGTAGATATCGCGAATAAACGAATGGTCTATAAACCAATCGACCTTCATCTAGCTACCGATCAACGGACAGGTGCAAAGTGGTTGGGGTTTATAACAACTTTAACTAATATGATTTCGAAGAAGGAATATTAAATAAGTAAGTTATCGTTTGTATAATAACTTTATTATTACTCATTAATCATCACTATTTTTCATTGCATCTAAAACTCATCGGTCGGTGGGTCGGTCGAAGCGGTCGGACCTGTGGGAGCTGTGGGAGCGGTCGAATCGGATCGGATGGGGTCTCGTCCGGTCATTCATTCATTCATTCATTCATTCATTCATTCATTCATTCATTCATTCATTCATTCATTCATTCATTCATTCATCATATTTGCTTGTGTGTGTATTTATTATACAAGCATTATATTTGCATTCGGTTAATATAAGGTTAATATCTGTTATTATGGTATTACATCATAACATTTTGATGTGGATTTCTGGTGTTTGTCACCGCGTGAAATATACCCAATTAAATAGTAATTGCCTGACCTTGTATGTCATTGTTTGACAGAACGTGTTGTGCTGAGTTCAGGCTTATTACAAGTGGCGGGTGTGGAAAGATTGGTAAACGTAGAACGAGTTCACTCAAACACTGTCATCGTGCCTGAGGTCCAAGCTGGTATATAAGGTCCATACTAATCCAAGCTAATCATAATCTGGTGATTACTGACACAATAGCAGCTATCAAGACATTTGATGAGCTCGTTAGTGAGAGAAGCCTGCTCATTAACAAAAACAATGATGGAACTGGTAAGTTTAATTAGTAATAATCATTGAGTAATAGCAAGATAATGATTGAAATTATAACACACTATCGATGATAAATATATAGGCTAAATATATAAGCTTTTTGTATTAAACATAAACAGAGTGTTTTTTTTTTTGTTAATTTCTAAGACAGAAACAGCATGCGATGTTTCGTTCAATGATGCTTAAACACCATAATTATAGTTATCGTAATTTAAATAATGAATATGGTAATTGTTTCTTACTTTTCAATGAACTTTCGTCTTCTCCTTTACAGTCGACTCAGCAGACGACAAATAACGCTTTAAGCATGAACAGTCCATTTTCCCGCCAATGGATGTCTGCTGACACTCCTGTGTCACAAAACATCAATGTACCAGTTTGTGATAAGCGATCGGGAAACCTTCCAAGCTTTGATTGTCCTGCTGCAACCGAAAATGTGTTTTCTCATAACATCGCGCGAATGCTCAGCGGACATCAACAGCCAATCAAAGAAGTCCGCGAGACTGTTAGAGAGAGGTCACCAGCAACGCGTTATTCCACGTTTGACGGGGCATACACACGGCCGTCTAAAAAAGCAAGTCACCAGACAGGCATGTCCATAAATGCTGTTGAAACGGAAATAAGCGCCTCTACAGACATTGAAGAGCGCCGAGGAACTCCGAATACGAGCGACTGCTCCATGTCGTCGTTGGAGTCGTTATCACCACTGTCATCTTCTTCCGCTGTCGACACTGCGTCTTTAACCGGAAGTGGTTCCGACTCCGCCCAAACAGATGCCGAATCAGCGAAAAGTCCAGGAATTAAACCTGATCAGAAGAAGAAATTGACAAGAACAAATTACACGAAAGAGCAATTGAAGGCATTGATGGCACTCTTCAACGAGAACCCCTACCCTGACTCTGAGATGATGGAGACCATTGCAATGGACTTCGGCGTCAAGGAAATCAACATCAAAATATGGTTCCAGAACAAGCGCGCCCGATGGCGCAGGCGAGTGGAAAACATGAACAACACAATGCAGTCCTGCCAAACTACGACCCCGATAATGTCACCATATGCTTCTTATGGACACTTGTACAACCAAATGACGTCACAGCAGGTGTCTGGGTATCCGAGCTACCCATGGATGCAGACAGGCGCTTACAGCCCGAACATCAATCAGCACAATCCGGCAGTCGCGCCAAGAGTGCCATTGTCGTCATCAAATTATAGTACATTTCCATCAGCGCAGTCATATTCGCAATTGGTCAGCAACACCAGCTTTCCATCGGTCGTTACATCTTTTCCACAGAATAGCATGACGTCACATATGAACGGACGTTATCAGAACGATTTGATGGGCTGTCTACATATGCAGCATGGGTGTTTATTAAAAATTACTGACTGACTGTGCTGGTGTTGTTTTTTGGTTGTACAACGCTTCAATAAAACTATAACTATGACATGTTTGTGTTTTATTTAATGGTTTGAGGTTAAAAATGTATATCTGAGGTATTCACGGGTCCGTTTCCTGGATACAACCAGTACAAAAAAGATGACCTAAATGATATAGATTAAGACCGTCCATGTGACCTTAACCTTTGATCTCATAATTTGAATATTCTAACTGGTCATGCTTCGTGAAAACTATCCAGCATATTTTTATATCAGGGGTGGGGGTGCGTAACCTCTGACTGGGTTTAAGTGATGTTAGTTGTAACTGACTTTCAAGATTGCGTCGTTTTAATGATTTTCGCTAAAGAGTGTTTTCATTCGATAAGCCACTTTATATTCATATTTCCTTAAAATGATTACCCCCTTTCGGCTCTACGGTGCTTGAGCTTCCCTCGTTTTTTTTTGTTTCAAAATCGTAGACGCCGGAATAAAAAAAGTAATTGAAGGCAAACCGTCCACAAATTTATTGTTCACTTACGTGACCTTCGAGTTATTGCATGTACTCATATCATTTTCTCTTATAATACATAAAATCTGCGCATGTGAATTGTAAATATAACATAAATCACGATTATTTATTTTTTCAGATGCGGTTTTATTTCTAAAAAATAATTTATTGTCGGAATATATTGGTTTAACCCCCTTTTCTGGAACTGACTTTATGTTAAGCACATTTTGGGATCTGACTTTCAAATGAAAAACAGCTAATTCGCGTTTTGATAAATTGACAAAAGTGAAAAAAAAATGTTTCAGATTTGGACATTTTCGATGTAGTTATGTTTTTTTGCAAGGAAACAGTAATACGTAACAATTACCTGCTCTAAAATATCCATAATGGCATCTTATGACTTTAAAGCCTGAACATAATGGCGTTACAAATGCGAAACGATGGAATAATTTGGAAAGTGCTGTTGTTATCCTTATATTTTGTGACATTACGAGGATTGT
Organism: Dreissena rostriformis; assembly: GCA_007657795.1. Taxonomy (NCBI): domain Eukaryota; kingdom Metazoa; phylum Mollusca; class Bivalvia; order Myida; family Dreissenidae; genus Dreissena; species Dreissena rostriformis. The sequence continues at coordinate 211,359 of VMBQ01001079.1, read as the reverse complement.
TGACTTTTTCCCCAAAGGTAAGTGGTTCGAGCCTCGGTGTGGCTTACTTGTTTACTTTATTTCTTTATTTTTTTTTTGTTTTATACTGGAGTTCCGATGTTTACATTTATCAATTTAAAGAATTAATTACAAACTTCAAAACATGAAAAACTCTGTGAACAAGTCTCTTTAAAGAGTTTGGCGCGAAATTACTATCCATCTTAAATAAAGTTTATATGTGAACTTCAATATTATAGTTTTATAGCATGTTATGTGCTGCAATATAAGTGTTTTCTCAATCACGTCACTAAATGTAGCATTATGATAATGCTGCACGAAAAACCTGCTGACCAACTGAATCCATTCACCTATTTTCAAAAGGATGGGTTGTGGGGTGGCTGATTTACGAGATAATATACTGTTTAGCAGCCCTTTTCAGTAATATTTAAATGAATTTAATGTATTATATGACGTGTTGACCTTAGTCTGATATGAACATTTGGTTAACCAGGTCTCAGAGGGCGGTAATAAGAGCATATTTCGTTGCACTATATGTTATTAGAAATTTAAAAATAGAAGAGGACTGATATACCATTCCCCATTTATGGACCACATGAGTTTAAATGTAGAATGTCATTTTCTTCATGTTTCAATGGTTTTATTCATGTCGTATTTTATGTATATACAATCAATTTACAAAGACATATGCATGCCTATACTTATGTTACCATATGACTTTACACAAAGAGTGCATTTTACAACAATACAATATGCAAATAACAACGACTTAATCCAGTAAACACTATTTGCAAGTTTCATATATAATGATGGTTTCTAGGTAAAAACGCAGTTCAATAATGGACATTATGAACAAAAATGTGACTTTACACAAAAAATGTTTTTTGTTTACAACACAATCAATTATAATTTTGAATCGAATATACAAATTACAAAGACCTACTTAATCAAGTAAACACAATTTGCAGGTTTCCTATATAATGATGGTGAGTAGGTAAACAACAGTTTTGTTTAATGTAATTATCAATTTCGTATATAATGAGAGTTGCTGGGTTGACAACAGTTTTTTTTGTATTAATGAAATTATAAATTACAGCAAATCTTACGCTAGCTTTAAATCCCTGAAAATTTGGGATAACTTCTTTCCTTTTGCATTCAAAAATGTACTTTTTTTACTTCCATGAAAAGAATAAAGTATTTGTCATTTAACGGTTCATTTGTATCGCCCAGGAGCAACTTTTTGCAGTTAATTACTATTTGTATATTATCATTATTTAAGCTATCAGAGATATCCTTAATTAGTTTTCGTCCTACGTTACACTCCCAGAATCAATGGGTAATTGATTCCTCTGATATTTTGCAAAAGGTACATGTATTACTATCCGAAAAGCCCATTTTAAAAAGGAGCGAGTCTGTTGCCAATATTCTGTGGATAATCCTAGTTTGTAGCCATTGCATATATGTATTATTCGTGTTTTTAAACACTTGTCCATGTAATTTTTTCCATTGTATGGAATCATTTGCAAAGTATTCATTCCATTTTGTTTGGCATGTTGGGGTGTCAGAGTTCCATTTTAACATATGTTATAATAATTTATTGCATGAATTTAAAAATATTGGTTTAATATAGGTCGACAAAACGGGATATGAATGTACTTTATACTCTTCTAGTTTGACATTTTTCACTGAGGCAAAGTATGTAGAAAGAACCTTTTTTATGCCTTCATAATGTAAAAAGTTAACTGGTTTATTCATTTTGATTTGTAGCCCTTGTAATGACAAAAACTGACAACAGTCTTTTATTAACATCTTTAACATACTGAATGCCATTATCATACCATTTTCAAAAAATGTATTTATTGTTGATTAATAAACAGTTGTTGAAAAACAGAGGCATATCTTAAAGTTTATCAACAGAATCTATGTTAATACTTTTAACAGAGTCAGAATATATTGTTTAAACATCGACCCAAAAGGGTTCAATCTTATAATACGGCCTTTAATTCACACTTGTACAAGCCAGTGTCAATTTTACATAGCTAAGCGCATCGTGAGGATCAGGTGACACAATATATAATCAGCATGACACTATGCATATATATCAGCTACGCATGTGTGGAAGTTTAACGGCCATTTTACGCAGACATTCGTGGGTATATTTCCGTAGTATAATGGTACTTAAAACGTAAAAGCTGGATTAAATATTAATATTAAATAAAAACGCTTACCCTCAATCGTAATATTAAACCCACAGGTCGCCGTGTTTCCGGTGTTATCCTTTGTCATGTACCTTATCGTGTGTAAACCGACGTTAAACACTTGTCCCGGGCCGTTTCCTTCGATGCGGTTCGCACTGGAGTGTAAATAACAATATGTCTGCAATCAATCACTACCAATGGGCCATACTTTAATATGTGTTGGTATTCCCATGTGCATTAATAAAATCTAAAAATGAAACACGCATTGGTGATAAAACAATAAGAATTGAAGCTCATAAGCAAATTTACTATCAATACAATTGCCGTTGTTGATCCAACTTTCTCCAATAAATATAGTGTTTTGTTTTTTAAGGTAAGGGCTGTATTATGCAAGAATTTAATAAAACAAGAAGAAACCCAGCAACACAAAATCAATACCTAACACTGCCGTCGCTGTTGTCCCATGCCGTTGGTTCCGTCCATTTAGCATGGGGGTTCGTGTAGTAATGCATATTATCGGGACAGCCGGACAGAGAGGGTGGCGCCTTATCCAGCACTTGAGGAGGATGTCTTCGACCACACGCGGAACAAAGTTCTCCTCGCAAAACCAAAAACAAATCGCACGTGAAATTAAAGCACGATCTAAACGGATCATTTTGAAAACGCTTTAGTTTTGTTCTTAACATTAATACAACACACTGTTATTTAATTTGTCCAAAGCTCATAAACTAACAATTACCATTTTACCAATAAAGTGGCTGAAAGACGCACATGACGTGTTATTGTTCATGAAAGAGTACAGTAATTTATTCATGCGTGAAATTATTAAGTTTTGATAGCTTGATGTCATGAAATTTCAAGTTGATAATATAAACACTGGTAAAGGGTTTTAAATATCCAATATATGTTATAAAGTTTATAACATTTTTACAACGCTTTCTCTTTCGCTGGTGTACCTGATGTTTCACTTTGTCACTATTCTTATTCGTATCATATAACAAAATTTAATGTATTTTGTGTGTGTGTGTCAACGGCGATAAATTTGCAATTAAATCTAGCAAGTTACGAAACCGAAACCTGCCAACTACAATTGGTGTATATCGACGTCGAAGTAACCTGGTAAAGTTTACATAACAATACCTGAGCCTCGCTCTGTGAAAAGGGGGTTAATGCATGTGCGTTAAGTGCCGTCCCAGATTGCACCGGCTTATCAGGGACGACACTTTCTGCATAAACTGGATTTTTGCAAAAAAAAGACACTTTCTTTAAACAAAAAATGTCATAAAAGCGGAAAGTTGCGTCCCTTATTAGCCTGTGTGGACTGCACAGGCCAATATGGGACGACACTTCACGCACATTAATTAAACCCCCTTGTCCCAGAGCGAGGATCATATGTATTGTGTGTTTTGCAGGATGTATGTAGCGTTATTATGATCGATTTAATGTCGATGGAGAATGTGTGGGTGAATAAATTAGAAAACCAAGAATTGCGCTTTTATTCACAGTTCGTAGTATGAACATAATAAGCCGAGGAATATCACACGAAGTATGCATCTTAGAATAATAAAAGATATACACACCTAAACATGGTATAGAGCAATGGTGATAGGTTGCATAAAATTTGAATGAAATTGAAAATTAAATATATAAAACATTATCATTATATTATAAAGATATAAATGTTAATAAGTATTACAATCGCATATACAGGCAATAATTTATGATTTTAACGTTACAAAGTTCGCTACTCTAAAACAATTAAAGAAAATAATACATGTTATGATTTTATTAATTGTATAAGTGTTGTTTGTGATTAATTAGGTTACTAATTAGCTTTCGCACTGAAAAAATTCCTCAGACGTTAATGTTAACATCGTTGACGACGAAAATTACTTATAGCAAATGAGGGAAATGTTTTTATGACGACATTACTATTCAGGAATGTTTGTTAGCTGTTGGGACTCCCACCGCAATATAATACAGGTGTCAATGATATCGCTAAAGTATGCATGGATACGCTCAACGCTTCCTAATTCGAATTAGGGCAAATATTTATATGACAACATCACCATTCAAGAATGTTGGTTAGCTGTTGGGAATCCGACCGTAATATAATCCAGGTTTTTAGGTTTTACCTGAACACATCTTACTCGTGTGGGTTTCATTGCCTTTAAGTTATTATACACGAGATATTTGGGACGTTTTCACGATCAATTACTCTTATTTCATCAGCTTACGATACTTTCAACAACACATATTAGAAGAATATTTTGAACAAAGACTGTTACGCTAAATGGCGATATTGATGTTACTAATACATTAAGTCGAATACAATAACGTATTTGTATGAATATACATATATGTATATCGACGTCGACGTAACCTGGTAAAGTTTACATAACAATTTATGAGCCTCGCTCTGTGAAAAGGGGGTTAATGCATGTGCGTTAAGTGCCGTCCCAGATCGCACCGGCTAATCAGGGACGACACTTTCTGCATAAACTGGATTTTTGCGAAGAAGATATTTTCTTTAAACAAAACATATCATAAAACCGTAAAGTGTTGTCCCTGATAAGCCTATGCGGACTGCACAGGCTAAAATGGGACGACACTTCACGCACATTCATTAAACCCCCTTGTCCCAGAGCGAGGATCATATGTATTGTGTGTTTTGCAGGATGTATGTAGCGTTATTATGATCAATTTAATGTCGATTGAGAATGTGTGGGTGAATAAATGAGAAAACCAAGAATTGCGCTTTTATTCACAGTTCGTAGTATGAACATAATGAGAAAAGGAATATCACACGAATTATGCATCTAAGAATAATGAAAGATATACACACCTAAACATGGTAAAGAGTAATGGTGAAAGTTAGAATAAAATTTGAATGAAATGAAAATTATATATAATTATATATATAACATTTAAATTATATTATAATGATAGGAATGTTAATAATGATTACAATCTCATATACAGGCAAGTAATTATTTGTTAACGTTACAAAGTTCGCTACTCTAAAACAATTAAATAAAATACTACATGTAATGATTTTAATCACTTTATAAGTGTTGTTTGTGATTAATTAGGCTTCTAATAAGCTTTCGTACTAAAACATTTCATCAGACGTTAATGTTAACATCGTTGACGACGAAAATTACTTAAATTATATTTTGATAGAGCAAAAACAACGTTAACTGGTCAACATTTCAACAAAGAATAACAATCTTGATACATTTGACATTTCTAAAAACTTTATTTTGGCGAAAAATCACTGATGTAAACAATACATCAAACGTTGTAATAAATAGGCGGCATCGTTTTTTGGCAGTATATCGCGCGCTGGAAATAAAATTCGTATGATTGATTCAATAAAAATTTGAATCATTAAAAAACGTTTCAGGTTAACCTTTACTAGAAAATGCAACCGAGTAACTGATCGTTCAATAGGTAAACAGGTTAGCCTGTTGCATCCTTGGTATTTAATATAAAACAACAATAAAAGCATAATATTATGACGGTTATATAAAACGTCCGGTTTGTTGTCGGCTCTTGAACGGCCGAAACCAAATGAACATATTTGCTTAACTGTCACTGTACACCCGTACTGATGAACTTCCTTCGCAGCCTTGATAAATTTTGCAGAATTGGGAAATGTCCGCATGTTTGATCATATGATTCAAATAGATGTCCCTGAATCGTGGGTAGTCATTGAATCGCTCGTACATAAAATCAGCATAGTTAGGGTGATACGTCAGCATATGACTGTCATTTTTCAAATGCACTGAAATCAAAAAGGCATTTGATGCGTTTAATTTGTTTCTTTAAGATGTGGAAGTAATATTTCATAACACACATAATGCGGCCTACACGAAAATAGATAATACTGCCAAATGCAACAAATCCACTTACAAGAGCAATCCGGTGGTTGAGAGGACCATCTTCCGTCATCTCCGCAAATCATCCATGTGCCCAATCTTCCAGGAGGACTTGGTGCGTGAGTTTTCTGGCAGGCTAGCATGCAAAACTGACCATAATCTGAACTCCAGTCATTACAGAGAATTGTTCCGTGCTTCGGTACAGGAAGAAAATCGCATGGTGTTGCTGAAGAGTCAAGACGTATTAGTAAAAACAACGTCGTGTTGCTTTTGGTTGTGTTTTGCAAAATGTCTTTCACGGAAGAATATTAAGCAAATAAAGTTATACTTACGTCTCACTGTGATGTTGAATGCACACTCGGTTCTTAAGGCGTTCTTCACTTTGGTGGCAGAGTAATGGATCGTGAAGTCGCCCCAGGGGAAAATGTGGCTAGGTGTCTCATAGTTGGAGACGAGGTGTAACTCTGAGCCCATAGGGTCAACGAATTTTGGTGCAAACCAAGAGACCAATTGAGACCTTTCTGTCGCGTTCACGCGAACATTATTAGAACAATTTGATACAATCGGTGGTTGTTTATCTGAAACAAATGTATTTGCACGTGATTTGTTTTTTTTACATAAATGTATGTTTACCAACTTTAAATAAACATTACTGATCCTTAGAAAGTACCAGTACATTTCAGAATAAAACTAATATGGATATATGGTAACAGAACCTTCATTGCAGGTTTTTCCCGCCCATCCAAGATTGCATGCACATTCGAAGTTTTCAATTAGATTTGTACACGATGCGTTATTCATGCATGGTGAACTAGCACAACTGGTGGCAACTGCAACAAAAACAAAAATTAACCATATAATTCCAATGTTTTAAGTATTATAAAGCATTAAATATAGATTTCATATCTGTTTAATAAAATGTTTACTCGTGAATTCAAGAAAACTATATGCTTATATGTGACAGTTTGCCGATCGAATGCTGCTTATGTGTTGAACAACAAAGCGATACTTACATTTGCAGACAAGAGGTTCACCACTCCATTTTCCATCAGTCTTACATATCCGCTCTTTGTTTCCGTTTGTTGCATTGTAACCATCATTACATGAATATATAGCCACATTTCCCAGGGTCATTTCCGGAGCTGTCACTATACCATTGACAATTAGACCCGGATCCCCACAGTTGATAGCTACAAGAAAGTAACTTTAAATTCATTGGTTTTGGCATGTTTGTGTGACACAGCAAATTCTCAATACAAAATTCACACTCGAAATAAATGCATGCATCAAAATTGTGTAAATAAATATCTCAGTAATGGTATTCAGTTGGACTAATAATAACCATAACGAACTAACGTACATATATTACAGGTTTGACCACTCCAGCCGGGTTTGCAGATGCACGTGTAGATTATATCCCCATCGTCGCATCGAACGTAGTTGACACATGGGTTGCGTGCGCAAACGAAAGCCTCTGAAGAGACAGTAAAATGTTACGAGAATGCTGATTTATTATTAAATAATGAAGACTTCTTACTTTGAAAAATCCATGACGAAGATTTACCTTGCTCGCAATTGGTTCCTTTCCAGATAGGAAGACAGGAACACGTGTAACTCTCAGGCATGTTCGCACACGTGCCTCCATTCTTGCAAGGGAAGCTGCTACAGGAATTCATATCTGCAGCATAGACAATGAAAACTTTAACGTGCCAATGGAGCATGTCTAACATGACAAACGCATAGTCATGTTAATCTAAATAATATGTTGGTAACTAGAGCGTCCTGTGACTTTTTAATACTACTTTAAGTCTTTAAATCAAATGATACTCTCATAACAAATCAAACCGGGAAATACACAAACAAAGCTGACTATAACTTATGTGTCTTACACACGCAAACTGGTTCGGTTCCGCTCCATTCTGCCGACGACTGACACATGCGTGTGAGGTTACCCCCCGTGTAACCGTAACCAAGGTCACACGTGTAAGTGGCTCTTCCGCCAAGCTGCGTTGACGTCACGCTTACCGATGCACCACGAACAGAGCCAGGCAATCCGCAGTCGGCTGGGACATGGTTATGTGTAGAAAACAATTAAAGGCGTCTCATGAAAAAAACTCGTCTTTATACTCGTTCAGGATGTGTTTTGCCACTGATGTGCCTGTTATTTATTTAAGTATATTTTTTAACATTTACGTTTATGTATAATAATGTATGTATACAGTACCGGTAACTACTCATAAATACTAGGCTACTTACGTGTCGGTGGTGGTGGTGGTGGTGGTGGGTCCGGTGACCTCCCCCAAAACCAACGTTTCACGCGTTTCTGTTTCCTCGCGAGTAAAGAAGCCTCGTCACCTTAAGACAATAATATTAATGTTTTGTATTGCTTAATGTTGAACAATGGAAAAATAGATTAAAACTAGAACAAATTAAAGAATAAATAAAGAGATCGATAAACAAATACATCGATCGATCGTTCAATCAATATTAATCATAGTATCAACACAACGGTTTGAATGAATAGATCAGAAAAGAACATAAGTCCAGATAATTAATGTTGACTATTTCTTACAAGTTAACGGCACTATTTTGAGTCCATCGTCATGATGGACGAAATCAACCCAACTGCCGTCATCACATTCGATATGTTGCACGTTGTTACAGTGTCTGTAGGTACAAACTGTTGCATGCTCCGCCTCCAACTCCGAGAAGTCTGTGCTGACTCCACCCCTTTCGTCCACACAAGTGTCAAGTCTTGATTTGTCGAGTAACGAGAAATAACAACCGCGCTGGCACAATGTTACCTGGATGCGTAATAGGTAAATGTTGTGCAATTATATGCTTAAAGGGAGACTGTACGATTTTGTCAAATATTTATGAATTTATATAAAATGTGTAAAAACTTGTTATACATATATTTCAATAAAAATAAAAATAAAAATTAAGAAGAACATGTGTCGAAAAATGCGAAATAAGCCAGATATTTAATTCTGAAATCGAAAAAGGCTTCCAGCCGAATTCGCCAGCATATATATCATGCATGTACAATGTGAATCTAAATTTAGTTTTAGTGCAGATTCGTTCATACGACACAAAGACACAATTTTGTTTCCTAGCAAATGCGAGTAAAAGTGTCGGCATCGGCTTTAACCAGCGCTTACTTGTCTTTGCTGCATTTTATAAAATCGTCGTCAATATATATTTTTTTCTTGCCTATTATGTGTAATTGTAACATATTTTTATCAATATATTACAATTCAACACATATGAAAATCATACAGTCTCCCTTTAATGATGAAAAAAAAACATTATATGGCACGATACACATCATATTTAACTTTTTAACACAATACAGCATTGCATCCATACAATAGAGTAAAATACAGCGCAATATTGTTCAATACAATATTTACCTCTGTTAGTACTGAAAATAAAATAAAATACTTCATTATCGCACTATCCGGCGTTGATTATAGAAATAAACACGAAACTAGAGGTTGCAAGATGGCAACAAATACACAATGAGAACAATTTCAAGGACGTTTAAAAATAAACCTAAATAATACGTACCTTGGATGTATGCCAGGTATACTCGCTTCAGTGATGCGTTGATGGCGGATTTCTGCTTTCGATTTATTACAAAAAATGTTTATTTTACTATGCTTTAGTCATACGGACAACTTGACATGAAGGATGGATATTAATTACCTTAATATATGGATAAGTGCGTTTCTGTTTGTGCATGTTAGTGGACTGCGGATAAATGATCATGTATGTTTGCTTTATATTTTGCAATTTAAGCAACATTGTTGTATAACATTTCACAAAAAAGCAAAACGTCTTCCGGGAGGAATGTGTAATACCTCGGAAAATTGAATAGAAATTGGGGAAATGTTCATCCATAAATAAATGCCTTCTAGTGGGAAAACATCAATTTAATGGAAAATATAAGTATTCATAAAATGCTGACTATGTAAGAACCGCAAAAATGGCATTTACGTGTGATTATCATTTAGATTTCATGAATATTCATAAAGTTACACGAAATAGTTGTATTCATATTATGGTTTATATGTTGCAAAAACATGCAGTAATAATGTCATTATTTGTTGTTTGCGATTATAATAACTTACTTTTTGCAGGATAACCAGAGGGTTCCGTTATACCTTTCAAGAGAGCGTTGTCTATTGTCTGACCTTGTGAATGTCACAGGCGGTGACGTCACATACTGCGATTACAGTGATGGTACTATAGTTCCGGATCACCACTGGTGTGACGTGAGGGGACAGACGGAGAGCGGACATTACACCACCAAGACGTACATGTGTGAATGGGGCGTGTGGAGGAGAGATTTAGGGACTAGCTCGGACGTAGAGATTGGTGAGTAGTTGGTAAATCATAATAAACCCCGCGTATAAAAAACAACAATGTACGTTACAAGCAGAAAACATATACGTAGCAAGTTGAAAATGATTATACGTGTAACATCGTTTAATTCATGTGGTTACACAAATTCAAGTTTTATAAATCCTGTCAGCTTGATATTCATAATTGCACGTCTTATGGAATGATTAAGCACGTGTTTTATTTTAGGAGTCGTTCGAACTAAACGGTTTTTCTGGTCCCTTCTACGTGGACTGGCGTTTTCATTTCTGTACTGCATAGCTTCAAGGTGCTTCAGAAAAGGTGAGACCTGTGATATTTGAATAAAGATAGACAGACAGACTGATGAAAAGACATACGATGGAAGGGACGTGACAAAGTATTACATAGTTTGTGTGAAAGAGTGGTTGTAGGCAGGTTTGCTTGAGTGGGTATCCAATATAGCATACACATGGGTGCTAACTTTCCAAAACGTTACGATTATCCGATTGCAAATTTGCATTATGGTTCTACATGTTTGATTATAGAAACATCAGGCGTCCAGGACTTGGGGCCACCTCCTTCATACACATACTGTCCACCTTCTGAAATACAAGCTGAATACCACGCCGCACGCAGTAAGACATCAGTTACGGTTTCCTGGACAGAGCCGCCAAGTACTGGAAAGGTGGTAGGAAGGTAATAAGCAGAACATACTTCAAAATACATTTATCATTTAATCCGTGTGTTAGTGTTTTTGTGTGTGCTTTGATTGTGCCATACTGTAATCGGCCTACTTAAATACAGAGCTAAATACGGTTACTCGCAAGTTGGTGCAAGTGAAGTTATCTTTATTGGATTGTAGAGGTGAAATTTATCAGAAATACAATACAGTTTCTCAGTGTCCGAATTCTGAATAATTGTAAATGTATTTAAATATAAAGTCTGTCATTATTCATCAAAGTGAAGCATCAAAATAAAGTAAGGATAAATATCAGTTAAGGTTAAGAGTACATTTACTACTAAAATATATAATGATTAGTATTTAAAAAATGCCCTACCATTACATTTACCAGGGTGCGGGCTTCGTCATGAGCATCATGTAAATGCGACTAAAAGGACCTGTTTTTTTCGAGTACATGTTAAGCTCAGCAGACATTTCAGCTTGTAATATTGATGTTATTTCATAATCAAAAGCTATATTTTTTATTTGATACACTTGAGTTAAATCAGGCGAGTGTTGAGAATTTAATGGTCCGCCAATATAGTCTTAATTTAATTTCTATTCCGATTCAAAATTCGCAATAAAATTAAAGATATTTTACAGAACAGTCTCCAGTTATATGTTTTAAGAAGATATACCGGTTAAATCATCAAGCCTTTCATGCGGAACCAAATCTGCGTTTACATCTTGTGAATGTGTCTATTCGTTGTAGGTTTATACAGCGATGTCCTTTCTAATTTTAGTTTTTTGGGTCAAGTCGGCCTATAAACTATTTACACAATGGGTTAGGTTTTTGAAAAAAAATCCCACTTATCTGGGAGGGGGGGGGGGAAACTGAATTCACATGCCTTATAAATCGTTATTAATTAAATGCAACAATCATTAGTGGATAAAGTGGTCCAGATTTGTTTCTTACGAAAGGATAAGATGGGGGTTTCCAAAGTTGTAGAGATAATCATACGACTCTTTGTTATTTAGTTTTTATGCATAACGTTCGGTGAACAAGCTCTCAAAACACAATTGATTCAAAGCCTACACTACAGCTCGTGTAATCCGATATAATACCGGGATAATAATTTCTATACCTATAAAGTACGCACGAGAAAACTCAATACGGGCATAAAACGCTTTTAGAAAGATTAAAATGCATTCTTTACTCCAGAGAAGTAAGAAGATATTGTGGCGAAAAGTTTCGGTTACATTCTTCACGTTTGTTTAAATATTGCACTATACTTACTTCCCTTAGTTCTTTATCGAAGTATCAAGGACATGTTATTTTTTAATTCTCAAAGTAAGTTAATATACTGGTTCTCTGTGATTTATTAAGCATTTAGGAGAATTCGATTTTTAATAAATATGTTATATAAAATCGTTCTTATAAATTCGGTTGGTTTCTGACTCGGTGAAGAAAATATATAATTGGTAATCTGCTTGTCCGATCTACGTTTATTGCGTTTTTCGTTTTTCTTTTAAAAGAAATGGGTGTAAGTTGACACTATGTTCTTAGCGCGTTAGTTACCTAAATATAATTTTCACTTGCTCGTAGCTTGCCGCACACACGCAGAGGACTAAGTAAGGCCGCGGTAGGGACACCGCTCAAACAAGCAGAACACAGGCAATACCATTGTGTGACACTTTACATATTTAGGAAAACAAACTATATCGACGTTCCTACCGATCTTATTTAAGGACTCATTCAGTTGCAATAAGGACGTCAGTCCTGGGTGACGGTTGTATTAAGGAATCCCATAGCTGAAACATGTTTGCGGCCAGTTGAAAAGTGTGAGGAACGCTTATAAAACGAAACCATAAAGACGTGCATCTTTTGTGTTTGAACGTGTCTACCTTACGTATGTTTAGGTTGGACTTTAAAGCGCATTAAATATACGTTCACTTTGATAACCAGAACTGATGGGAAGGTTATACCTATATATGGAACTTTTCCAATCATATTGCAAAATGTATTTTTATCACGCGGTTGACAACGTTTTGCAGCTATAATCTGTATAGAAGTGATGTGTTAAATGTCAACTATATTCTGTATAGAAGTGATGTGTTAAATGTCAATCGTTGATTTTAAAACGAATAAACATGATAAAAATGCTTGCAACTGACGAATTGTAGTGTTAATAACTAATAAACACGTTATTAATAAGTTCAACTATTCCATTTTAATTGTTTAATTAATTTTTTTTCATCACGTTGCTGACAACTTCTTGCAGCGATATTGGGATAGAAGTAATGTTAAAATCCGTTGATATTCAAGCAAAGCTTGACAACGATGATTACATGTATGCAACGTATATAAAGTTTATGATACTTATAATGTTATCTGCGAGCAATTCACTTTAAGTTGCCTTAATTTCTTTGATTATGCAACATGTTACATTATGCTGACATAATATTAACTTATTTTGTCCGAAAAATTTAAGCCGATGTAGCTGTTCCGTCGTTGTGTCTACGACGCTGTCAATTTTGTCAGGAATGTGCATTTCAATAACATCTTGACTCTTATCGGAAGTGCATCACTCTAGGTCATGGACTGACTTTCAGTGCTGATGGCAATATATTCATTATGTTTATGTTACACCTTGCGAATAAAAAAAGTAGACTGTCCATAAGTATCATATCCAGGAAAAACCTCTTCCTCATGAAAAATATATTTTTGGATTAAAATCTTTATCAAGCAGACAAAAAATATTTGTGTCCCCGACTAATGTTAACATTCGCAGCGTTTAGTTGAGAAAATCGAATATCGATCGGTCACATAACTACTCTAGGCTTTTTGGAGACAAGACACAATGTTAAGAACACCTTTCTGTCCCGGGACATAATTGACGTTTTGTAATTTCCGGTTCTAATAATTCACAAATGTACTCACAAGTCAACTATGTAGATTTGGTTACTGTTTTTTTATTTGACATTTGTAATTGTTGGCGACTTAATCTGAATCCGAATTCACATTTTCCTGATTGCGTTATAAAAATTCACCATACAGTTAATTATTGTACATATAATATGATTTATTGCAGTGTAATATACGGAATTCGGAATCACATAATCCATATTAACTTTCTTAATAATAATTTGAGATGGTGACAATTCCTTATAAACGATTACTGTTTTAGGAGTCTGACCTGTTTTGGCAACACGACGAACGGAGGGTCTTTCCTTGGCTCAATAGACGGCCAAAATTACTATTGTACGCACACAATAACAGATTCGTACGGACGGAAGGATTCTTGTTATTTTGGTTTCAAAGTTTTCCGTGAGTAGTCAACTGAATATGTTTAATTCATAGTAACAAAAGTGTACAAATATACAGTTTACATCGCAATGTTCATTATACTAGAGAATGCAAACTTAGTGTCCATATAACACTTTTTGTTGATTTATAACACAGCAACAAAAGGGCGTTGTTCTGCCCCACCACATAAATCGAAAGGCATAAGTTCCCAAATTTTGTTTTGCTTAAACCCTCGTTAACTGCTGACACTTTCAGAGATGAATGGCATTAAAGTGTAGATGATGTTAAAGATCATCGTTCAACTTGGCACAATAATGATAGCTATATAAACAATTATTGTATTTTATTATTTTCAACTATACAATATATAGTCCCTTGTAATGTTTTACTGCTTTTTATCTGTTAGGCAGATTTTACTTAAACTGTCAAATCAGAATTATATTACGTTGTAGGGTTATATTAAAACAAATATGATTGGATTAACTTTGAAAGTTTGTTTTCCATTACAAATATACAAGTTTTTAACTCAAATATTTAAATCGAGGTTTTTCAAATTTGCGCACATCGTTATGAACTGATTGTCTAGGTAATAATAAAGAGAGGAATATAAATCCCGATAGATTTGGCAAGTATAAATTGTATTTTATACATAGTCTTCAAAATATGAATAATTAAATCATTTTAACTGACTAATTTGATTTCCCTATAATTCACATATAACACTATTTCGGTGATAGTAAAGGAAGGAATATGACTGCGACAAAATGTACGGTTTCATTTTTACTCCATTATATATATTTATATATTACATAGACATAGTATATTATTTGTTACGATATGGCAACGAATTTTAATGTAAGGAGTATACTACCGTTCTCATGGGCGTCAATCGATCATGCTATACAACACACAACCTATAGAGTCTTTTTTGTGCGAAATAATATATTTTAAAATATGTCCACGTTAGATTTTGCCTGTACTGAGCCCCCGCCGTCGACAACTCGTCGCAAACGTGAATGCACAAACAATATGTTGTATGGTAGCGAATGCACGTTTGAATGCATAGATGGCTACCGAATTCCAATTGGTGCATCTGTCAAAGCCACCTGTGAAAAGGGGGAGAGGGATATCATGAACTGGACCAGTCTACCGGACTGCGAAAGTATGTGCATCAATATCGATTTCTGCATTCCTTCGTGGATTATACAATTCTGATTTTATTGCATGAACTCATCTGGTTATATGTATTGAATTGCCCAGTTTATGTTTGTATGTTTCTAGAAAAACGATGTCCCGCTCCTTTCGCACCCACAAACGGATATGTTTCTTGTCGAAGTTCTACTTACGAGTTTGACGCCGAATGCTCTTTTTCGTGCAATAAAGGTTACCGACTGGAAGGCTCACCAGTCATAAACTGTCAATCGGACGAAAAATGGTCAAACACGACGAAAGTTGCTAGATGTATAGGTAACGTGTTTGAGTTGATTCCGAATTTTGCATTTTATTAGGTTTTGATCGTTGCTGTGATTTCTTTTAGAAATACATTACATAATCCTTGTATACTGCATTAAGTCGATGTCTATTGCTTGTTTGCCATGCAGACGATGAACCGCCGGTAATCACGTGTACAAATCACGTTGTTTACGCTGTCAGGGGCACATCATACGCGCCATTGGATTGGACGGACCCTTTAGTTACTGACAACGTTGATCATAATCTGACAGCTGTAAAGCTTTCGGGTATTGCTAAAGGGAATATGGTTAAGGAGGGCATTTATCAAATCCAATATCGAGTGACCGACAACTCTGGAAATTACCATCCGTTATTGTCAGAATGCCGCGTAACCGTTGAAGCGAAAGGTATATGGTATATATTTATTTAAAACATTTGATTTTATTTGAGAATTAATAAGAGACATTCGTCCTGTGTTCAATAGCTTAAACTATGAATATAGCAATCAAATTGTATTAAAGAATGGCGTAATATATAACATAATAGAAGGATGTTACTGAACAATTGTCTTGTAAGAATCGTTTAATTTCTTATTGTCAATTACTAGATTAGTATATTAAAGCGTTTTTCATCAATTTAAAACGTTGTTAAGACTGATTTGTAGTTACCAGACCACACCATTAAATGTACTTAAGCTATGTATTACAACTCATTTTAAGTTCGTATTTGTCGATAAATTATAAATCTAAATCTGTTTATATAAAAGTAACACATCTTACATATTATACTACTGTTACAGTTGTAAAATGCGCCTCCGGTCCGACAGACAGTTTAAGCGATTCCCGTTTCATAAGATACAATTGTTCTGACTCCATTTTCTCCAATGGTGTAGAATGTGCATTGTTTTGCGACCTTAACCTTGAACTGAACGGGACAAATAAAATGTCCTGTGAACGTAATGGAACTTCTGGAGTTGGACTTTGGCAATGGAGTGGACGTGTGGAACCGCACTGCAATGGTGAGAATACTTTCATGGAGTTAAGTATAGTTTATTTATTAATAATACAGTTATATATTTAACACATAATAAGAACACGGTGCAATGAGCTAACTACCTACAATTGTCAACATAATTAAAGTCAAGGAAATAAACACACAAACAAGATATAAATTGATCTTAACGACAGCAACAAATATATCAACAATCAGATCCAGTTATATATTGCAAAACAAAATATAAGTTAAAATAAAACATCAACATAAATCGAGACATTAGTCTTGAATGTTGTACTAGTATTATATGAATCGCTTTCAATTAATACATACACTACAACAGAAAATAATTGTCTGACCAACGTGCGGGTAAAAAATTTGCACTCTATCCAAATATCCTTGTTTTTTGAAAAACCTAGTTATTCAAAATTAAACATAGTTTATGCGACATAGCGAGAAAGCTGTAAGATGGATGAAACCTTGATGAAACACTTTCATTCAAACTGTTTCAGTTGTGAGTTGTCCGCCCTTGACACCCCCTGCTAACGGCGCCATGACCTACGACAGCATCAATTCCAGGCCACTTTACGTTATGCTGTGTCAGTCTGGGTATGATAGTCCGGTAGTGGGTGCTTCCTTCACTGGTAGACTAAGCTGCCAGGACAGTGGAAAATGGTATCCATTGGATAAGTTCCCAGACTGCATACGTACGTTTAACACTTTTTCCTATTACCTATTACCAGATGAAAATCGATAGTATAACAACGATCGTATAAACTTGAGCTCTATACTTTGGATATTTTTTGATCAGGGTATTTTCCGATTGCTATTTATAGATTTGGCTCAGTTGGTGACGACTCTATAACTTTTGGTGAAATTTCACATGTTCATGAACTGGAACGTGATCTACACGTTGGCATATGTATCATATCTGGGAAAAATCAAGTTTTTGAATATTTTGCGGTTTAATATTTTTTCCAAAACTCACATAATTTTCTCTATTTTTTTGGTAATTCTTGAAGACATTATTGCGCCCCTCGCAAAAACCCAGATGAGCTTAATACCTCTTTTACACATTAAAAAGAACATGCTGGTCTGCAGCAATTCCACTTTTAAGTATAGTTCATTTGAAACAAGCATTTCTTGCTAAAATGCAGAAAACGCTGTTGCCAATGTTTAATCAAATATATTCTTCTTTGACAAATAAATTAAAAATACTTCCAGGTCCAGTGTGGGGCGATATGGTACTTCTGGCAGAGCTTATCTATGAGGGAAACTGCGCAGATGAAAAAACCAAAACCGCCATCAAGGAAGCCGTCTTGAAATACCTCAGCACAATTGAAGATGATATAGAAAGATCAATATGCCCTGGTCGTTATTGTAAAGTAGACAACATCAACGTCGTATGTGGTTCAATTAGGACACGTCGCTCTTTCAATAATAGTCAAATACTACATAAGAGACAAACGAGTACTACGTACGCTCGAGTATCGTTTGACATCAAGGTACCATTCGATTTATCAAACACCTCGAGTCAGGAAGCAAGCAACATTTCCTTACCACTTTTAACTGCAATAAGTGACAGGATAGCGCAAGATGTTAAAAACGGCAGCCTCAATATAAATGGTTTCACGTTAGCAAGCGGTGCATACCAAAGAAGTTCCAATCCACATTTGAAATGCCCGCTACACTATAAGAGAGATGGATTCAAATGCAGTACGTGATTTTATAATTGTCTTTAAATGTAAAAACTGTGACGCATTATGTGTTAATTTGAACAATTGTGTTTGCATCTGGCAATTTTAGGCACTATCAAATAAAAAACCTATTTATTAAATGACATTGTTTTGCAAACATTTAGAAAATAAACCAATATTTACAGAACCCTGCCCAACAGGAACTTACATGAACTTGACAACTGGGAATTGTGAACTTTGCAACATTGGTGAATACAATGAAGATGACGGGAAAGCACAATGTGACCTTTGTCCTGCAAACCACAGCACTTTTATGAAGGGCTCAACGCGTCGCGAGAACTGTACCAGTAAGTGACTTATTATAATAAAAACAAGGCAGGTAATCATGAACAAAACACTATTGTGCATATCACAAACATCAAGAGATGTGTTTGTCAGAAACACAATGCCCCCTATTGAGACGCTTTGATTTTATTTTACCTTTGACCTGAAGGATGACCTTAACCTTTCACCACTCAAAATGTGCAGCTCCATGAGATACATATGCATGCCAAATATCAAGTTGCTATGATCAATATTGCAAAAGTTATGACAACACTTTAAGGGGTGTTGCGGCAGTTTATTTAACCGAGGATATATTTATGGCAACACCGATGCTATTATCACAACCCAATAGTTTTGTTATCAGAATCATCACACATTTATGACCGAGTAGGTTCATAATAGGTACTCAGTGGTTCGATCCCAGGTGCGGTTAACCTTTTTTTTTATTCTTTTTTTCTTTCTTTTATTTCACTCTTGTTTTTTTCCTGGAGCTCTTTAGTCCTGTTGTTAACATTAATCAATTTAAAGCATTTAATCACAAACTTCAAAACATGCCGAAATCTGTCAACAAGTCCCTGTTATGGATGATTAAGGTCGAGTTTGATACTGTATGGTCTTATGTTTGTGATTAAATATTGTATTAGTGTTGTGTTTTAGTAAGCCGTTGTGATCCCAATTAAGATTGTAAACAATCTATAATGTTTATGCATATCTCTAACAGTCTATGTACCGGTACTTGGGTTTCGCCTAATTGCTGTATTTTAGGAAATTTGACATAGACGGTAGGGATAGTTAAACAAAAAAATCTCTGTTCAAAGTGCGGTGACCCCCTTTTTTATTTTTGTTTTATGATAACAATACGTAGATG